>JAGTTH010006197.1:0-132725 GCA_022606485.1 Agraylea sexmaculata | reverse complement strand
TAAATTGAGAAAGATAGGTTTTTTCTTATGGGGTACGTTTCGAGTTATCGCCCACGGGAGAAAAAAATTTGACGCTCGAGTAATACGAACGGAGACATCGCCTTCTTAGTCGTTCATTTGCTAAACACTGTAGGCGATATCTTCAGGTAGCTTAGTCTTCATTGCGCACACCGACACCATATACGTGTGAACAATCATGTGTGTGTATTAGTAACCAATAAGACACGGCTATGACTCCCCACCACCATCACTATCAGTCCCTTTCTTCCTGCCTTATAATACTCATACAATACTCACCAACAATTACACATTTCAAAAAAAGATTCAAACATTTCAGGGATGGCACAATACTTCTTCTTCTTCACGATCACTTGTTTAAACTCTACTTTACTAAAAATAATTTCATTTTTAATAATAATTTAATATTATTATTTCAAAAACACATTTTTCAGTGATAATATTAAATAATAAAAGTTATATTTTTTAAAGTGGTCGAAACAAAGACTCCCTGCTTTGTAATAATATTGGTGGATTATCAACACTTTTGAAACCAAAAACTATAAGTGGTTCTTGGGTTTTACAAATATTTCCAACAGGTGTGTTTTTATCAACAAAATCAACAGAATGATGAAATACCCTTTTATTTGTATTATATTCAAACAAAACTGCAATTCCAATAAATACGATAATATAAAGTAGTATTATAAGAATAGAGTTCCTATGGTCTTATTCAGTGAAGTGGTCAAGTCATATGGCTATTGTATTGTGAACATAATATATTACTAATATCCTAATTTACCGGTTGTATTTTTATTTAAAAACTTTCCACTAAATATGTTCCCACATATGTGAGATGTTTAAAAAAATTTTTTTTTTCATTAAATAACTATTATTCTCTATTATTATTAAAATAGGGTATTTTGACATAACAAGCTGAAAATTTGTAGAAACAGTTATTTTTTCTTCGAAGTTTATTATTAGCTGCAACTAAACAAGCGGATGACAATAAATACTATCGTCATTTTAAATTATCAATATTTATTTCATTTACTGATTATTTCAATTAAATAACCATTCTTAGAATTCATACATTCATTCATTCTACCATTTAATAACTCGGACATCGTTCAAGTGGTTTGGTAAAAACACTTTTATATTTAATTGAACTGATATTTCTGTTTCTTGTTAAAAAAAATGTTTTCATTGATTTTTTAAAATCCAAAAATGTTTTTCAAGGGCTTATTCACTCTTATAATTATTGTGTGATATTTTTCAAAAATTTTCAGTATTCTTTAGACTTTCAACGCCATTAACATTATTTTTTTGTGTATTTCTATAAGATGAGACGACGCGACGGTAATACAATTTTAAATATAATAGCTGATTTGTGTTTTATTTGTGAGAAGTCACTATTGAATAGTGGTTTTGTTAATTAAGTGTGTGGTTTGAAAACTTTAAAGTCTTCTATAAAATGAATAGCGGAAATTTTCCCATTAATATCAGTCAGTGCACCTCGTAAAATAGTAGCGGTGACAAAAAAATGGAAAATTATCGACACAAGGTCAGTAACGCAAGTAATCTAGAATTTAAAGACAATATCATAAAAATAGTAGAGAAACGAAAGAATTAAAAAATTTTGGAATCGACCACTAGTAACTATAATCATAAATAATATAATCATTTACCCAATCGATGAAGGAGATTTATAATTATAATTAAAAATATCCTTAGTATATTACGTATATGAGAAATGTAATGTATGAACTAATTAAAAATACAAATTATTAATTGTAAATGATTTTATAACTGTATACTTGGTATTATTGAGTGAGTATTACAGGTATAGATAGACACTAATAATGATAAAATCATAGGAAGAGCTAATAATATTATGTCACATGCGATTTACTATTAATGCATGAGAAAAAGTATACTAATAAAACCATTTTTTCAACAGAATGAATGAATATCTTTACCATTTGTCTTTATTTGAATTGGTTTTTGAGAAAAAGCATTATATTTTGTTATCTATATTATATTCAAACAAAACTGCAATTCCTATAAACACTATAGAGTATGGTCATATTCAGTGAAGTGGTCAAGGAATGAATGCTTAAAATAATATCAGTTGGGAAACCTAGTCACTTGAGATATTTAAATACTTACCGGTTGTATTTGTGTATATTTATTTTTGCCATTTGATATGTAATATAAATAATATAATAGAATGTAATAATAAAGCAATATTGTAAAGGTAGTGGTGCGAGTGTCTGGTAATGAAGCTGCTAGTAGTAGTAGTAGGTATAGTAGTATAATAGATATTGTGGGTGTGTGCGTGTCGGTGTAGTAGTGTGTGTGAGGGAGCTAGGATGAGAGTGTGTGAGTGTGATGCATAGTAGTGTGTGTGTGACTTATCATCTCCAAGTATTTCAAGAAGGACATTGAAGACAGCGATAACTCCGTGTATCGCCTTCCCGTGCGCTTCCCCTCCGCAAATCTTCCCTACAAGAACAATTTTTAGCTTGCCCCCTTTTAAATATTGCATTATTACATATTTAAAAAATACTCGTATGTTGATAACACAATGGGGCACGTTTTTCCGAAAACAGTGAAACGATATAACATTTGAATAAAGAGATATTAAATAAAAACCTAAAAAAAACGGTTTTTCGGCCGTCCTGTAAAGTTGTGTTTTTCGACTCATCGCCGTCTTAGCGGAGCCCGTCGATTTATTCATCTTCATTTATGTATACATACCTATGTCAATTCGGTAATATTAGTATTGTTTGTAATTTTCATACGGAGAAAAAAAATCATCATGATTTTGTTAAAGGTAGAAATTATATGATATATAAAAAATATGTCCTTTATTAATATTAGAATAGTAAGTAGTCTTTTTCATAATAAATATGCATTCCAAGAATATTAAAGTACAGTGACTTGTTTAGTAGAAAGCACGAATTATATGCAAGTGCAGTTACACAAACTGGATAGGCACAATTCTTTTGTATTCATATTAATGCACTAAAGAATGCAACTTGCATAATATATTTTATTTATAATTTAAAATTGTTTTTAATGCATACAATAATCTTTGTTATACAGAGATTTATCAGCATGTAGGATAGACAATGGGGGCGTATAGATATGGGGATGGCATGGTACATAATGTATAAAAATAGTGCCAGCGGGGGTTGGGGGCGGAGTTGTAGTACTGCAACCAGAACCCCAAATCAAATTAATGCACCAGACTACAATTCCCGATTCATTCCCGACAAAAAAAAGTATAATATATTAGTGTACGAGGCTTTAACATCGGCTAATTGCTCAAAGTATGCAATAACGACGGACCGTAAATCGAAACATTATTATTATCGAACGCATGACCCACATTAATTATGACAATTTAATAATCATATTTATCAACCTGATAGTCACATTGGTTAGCAAAGTGCAAATATTTTACTGGGGGGAATTTAAATCATACTTATTTAATACAAAACTTTTTCGGGCTTAATAATTATAATGATTACTTTCAACCAAATATGGCAAATTTTATTGAGAAACACAAATATTTATCATACATTTATATTTTAAAAAATCATTAGCACATTTAATTTATATTATTTCTCATAATGGTTAAGGGTTAAAGGATCATATGATTTATACATATTGTATTTTCAACAAATCAATCAATAAATAATAATGTACTCGTGTCCCGTAATTATGATTAAATTTTTTACAAAATAATTAATTGATTGATATTTGATGAACCAAAAATTGGTTGCATAGATAAATTCCATAACTTTATGTGAATGTTAAAATAAATTTAATAGGGACTTTTTTGTTTGTTTTATACACACCAACATGTTATTTATTTGTCTGTCGATGATCTTATTACTAGACTTATTATTTACCTTACGATTCAGGAAATCAAAGTAATCCTGGATCAAAACAAACGATTGGAATTTTTCTAATATTATTCCCGATATCGTAGCTGTAATATTCCATTTTTTTACTTTGAACTATGAATGATTACAGTATTTGTAACCACGCACTTTTTCCCCTGTACAATCTATTAATTGTAAAGGACTATTTACGGATCTTAGTTTATTTAAAATTAGGGAAGAATAGCTGATTTTTTTGTATATCAAGTAAGACTTGGGTGTTTTAAGTGGATCAATGTTTTGTTATCTAATATGAATGATCTTTTGTTAAGGAGGTCTTGATGATGAAGTATGGTGTCTGTCATGTCGCCGGTAATAAAACTGGTTGGTATAATTATTGGAGTCGTGAATCAGCTGGCAAGTCACCATAGTGGGAGTTGTTTATTTATTTTATTTATATATATTGTGTATATAGTCAGTGTTGGAGCAAGATCGATCGATTTTACCGTAGCAATCCGTGCTTTTTGTCAGCTGTTCCGTTCAATCGGTCCAAAACGAGGCGGGGAGGTCTTTTTTGCTCTTCGGCTTCCCGTAATTGGTTATAATGCATCGTTTCATCTATATACGTGATACACATTATAATATCCTTATAACTATGCATAAAATACCAACTTAATCATATGTAGCTATATATAGTGATTAGCTAGATTAATCGATTCTTCCCATACTTAGGCTGATTTTTTCCGCAGCTCAAGCAGTCTTGTTCCAGCCACATCCATACTAAAATATAAATCATTACGTGCAAAATGTAAACAAAGCTTATTAATTAAACAATCATACAGGACAAGGTATAAATATTCCCAAGCCTTATAAAGCAAAAAAAATACTATTTTGTATCTATTACTACAATGATGCAACACTCAATGTGGGTAAAATTAAGCCTGCAAATAAATTATATTTTTACACATTTTAATTTGATGATCATTATCTTTTACTAAATTTATTACAATAATCATTATAATAAATAGGGGAAAGTTTCAAAAACCCAATCTATGACTCAAAACTAAATACATAGAATAAAACAAAACAGACGTACAATCTGAGATGTTTTAAAAAATTAAAATCTATTAGCTTTATGAGCTCAAACACTTAATAAAATAAATAAGTAAAAATATTAATAAATTGAATTATATAGGAATCAGCTATTAAATAAAAAAAAAACTTTATTTGGAAATGAATTACTGTATTGATTAAACTATATTAAAATTATTAATGTTATAGTAAAAAAAGTCGGAGATACTAAAAAAATACAAATGAAACTATTTACAGTGTTTAAATAATGTTTTTATATTAAATTCGATACCATTACCATTAACCCAAAAAAACATAATTCTCATAGCTAGTAATTGTTGTAAAACTTGTTTTATATAAAATTATTACCACATTTTATAAGAAATGAGGTTATCAACTGCAAATGAATTGATTTATCCGGTCTATTTAGTACGGAGCTTGCGTATGCACATACGAGTTGTTATTTATTTTTTAATATATCTTATAATTATTACTTAGTGTATATGTTCGTTTATCGCATGTAGTCAAAGAGTTGGTAATTAAGAGGCACCTTTTTATAGGTTCATTTTCGCTATTTATAAGTCATTACTATGAATCAAGTCACGATCGAGTCTCACGCACTTCCATACATACACTGCCTTATCTCGTCCAATCATTAATTTATTTTACACAACACGTTATGAAGCGATCTTGGAATTCCTATTGATAAGAATTAATGCCCATTTCAGGCTTACGCCCCGATACGTGGCTTCAATACTAATCTGAGATTATAAGTAAATAAATGAGATGTGGACGAAGACAGCGTGGCTTGAATTAAAGAATCTCCGCATTATCCAAGTTTCGATCTAAATAATTTAATAACCTCACACAGCAGTAAGACATTCTATTTCGTATTTTTCTATTACAAAATCATGAAATATTATTTTGTTTCTTGCATGAATATAACATAGAATAATTCGGCTAAAAGACAGAGAGCGGTCAGGGCGAAGTACGTCTACGTCCAAACAATGGGATTAAAAGTTAGACCGTTTGAAGATTTCGTGACTGGATAAAAGCAAACAAAACTTATCTTTTTCGGTTTGTTTTATCTGCATTATTATTATTAAAATGTAATGGTGGACTAGAGTGTTCAGTGTCACACAAAGCGAAGATTGCATGCAGCCTTCAGACTTTCAGGCACACAACCTCCTTACATCTCATAATATCACACAGCAGCATTTTGCATCTAGTAAATAAATCATTGTTATTTGAGTACCGAATGGTATTGAGATATTTATTTAAATGCTGTTTTTTTGTCGAATATTTCTATTACTAAATTATATTATTATACACTATACAGACTGGACTTGAAATAGCTGAGAATATTTTAGGGGGTGATAAGGTATCGTAGGAATAATTGAAAAACAATATTAAATATAAAAAAAAATATTAATTAATCATATTAATAGTGTTTTTGGAATCGAGTTTGGGCCACCATTTTGGAATCAGCTGTATCTCTGAAGTACTCAGTAGTGACTGTTGCGTGTATATTATGTTATTCATAATTAATATTATTAATTATTTTTTAATATTAATAAATAAAAAAATATTTAATATTTTTTTCGGTTATTCTTAACCCTAACTCTAACTCCCCCTAAAATATTCTGTTATTTTAAGTCCACCCTGTATAAAATATGTATGTATATAGTGTCTTCTCATAAGTAAACAAAAACGAACAAAAATTACAATACAGTAAATTAGAGGTGATTCATAAAATGTTATTACGAAAACAATAAAAAATGTATATATTAAAACCTGCAAAAGCGTGTAATCAAAAAATATTTAATATCCAAACATTTAATTTTAGGCGTATTTTCTTGAAGAATGTCTGCTGTATATTGATATTTTTTCAAAATTAAATATTTCATGAAAATGGGTAAATGTAAAAATACTTCTGTAAGGCCATACAGCGCTACCTCGAGATGCGAATTTAATTCGTTCCGGGATCATCGTCGTATGTCAAAACAATCGTATCTCAAAGCAATTTTTCCCATACAAACAGCCATTAATCCGTTCCAGCCCCTCAAAAAATGGTTTTCTTAACGTACCACGTGTTTTTTAATAAAAAAATGTTTATGTACATTTTGTAAAATCGGTAATGGAAAATAATTGGGAGGTGGATAATGTGAGATTAAAATAAATAAACTAGTAATGACGCACATAATAAATATTTATTGATTATTGATTGATTTTTACATATACGCAATTCTGGCGCGAAATTCTAGTAGGGACCTTCCATAAAAATTAGCGATCATCCATAATATTATCTCGCATAAAAATTCGTATCTCAAATTTTCGTCGTATGTCGAGGTACCATTGTAATCAAGTATGAAGATGAATATTTTGTATTTACTATTTTCTCATATTGAGTAAGTGATATTTATAATACGCCATGGTGGTTTCGGATGAAGACAAATAATGCAGTGTTTATGTTGAATCAGCATGTTTAGTCGAATAAAATATCCGTAAAATGATACACTTCATATAATAAATCGTGTTGTATTTTCCGTCAGCTTTGCCCCCTTATACGAGTTTTTATTGTGCCGTCGTTTATGCCGCTTCCAATATCGGGTTATGTCACTTACTGCAACTGACGGTTTTTCCATATAATATGGAATACGTCCAATATGTTGATAAATACAGCCTACCAAGTACATAATATGGACATACATTTCATAGTCTCTTCGGCGAGACAGCTAAGCGGAAATATTTGAAATCGTCGGATATCATGAGTCGCTTTGGAGACTGATCGATATCAACATCCGTTCTAGAAAGAGAACTGACTCCAAATATACCATCGAAAACAACATATATTTATTCAATAAAATTTAATAAATATATTTATTTATTTATCTAATATATATATATATATATATATATATATATATATATATATATATATATATAATTAATCATAAAAGAAAAGCATGAACCATCATCACCTTGCCATACAGGAAAAACGGTTCAACAATGATGGACATTTGTCAGTATTATAGAAAAAAGGTGAGAAAAATGAAGAAACAGAAATATATAAGAAATACAACAAAAAATATAACATGTTATAAAAAATATAGAGAACATCATGATTGCTTAGAGTTAAGGAATTCTTTCATACTTCTCATGAACGCACAGTGGGGTATGATAAATATGTCATTTTCCACCCCACTGGCATTCCATTCATTCAACTATGGATCTGAATGGGAAATGACGGAGTATGTTAGTATGGGCCCTAGGGGTTGCACACAAGGAGTGAGAGCGACCGCGCGTATAATTCTCGGGATCAAACAAACTTATGCGACCAAGTATATCTGGGATTGATAATTGGCCTCTAATCACAAGAAAAACCAATAAACATTTAATAAAATTATTTTATTGACAATTCTTTTTATATACAGGGTGGACTTTAACTAACTGAGAATATTTTAGTGGTGGTAGGGTATCGTAAGCATAATCGAAAAAAATACCAAATATATTTTTTAAAATTAATTAATATTAAAAAATAATTACGTATAACATACACAATATACACGTAATTGTCACTACTGAGTACTTCAGAGAATCAGCTGATTCCAAGATGGTGGTCCAAACTCGATTCCAAAAGCACTATTAATTAATTATTTTTTATATGTATATATTTTCAATTATTCTTTCGATACCCTACCACCCCCTAAAATATTCTCAGTTATTTCAAGTCCACCCTGTATAATAATATAGTTTTGTTTAACGTATTAAAATACTAACATAAAATTGAATATTGGAAATTGTAATTTTGCTAAGCTATTACTTATTTTCCACATTTACATTTATTTTTACTAATAAATACCTAATGATAACAGCCAGCATAATATAATAGCTCAGGGGGTAAAGCGCGTGGCTACAAATATTGTGGTTATGGGTTCAAGTCGCGCTCAAGTCAAAAATAAATAAATTGATTTGATCAATTATTACGGCAGATCAGGAATAATATTTATAAAATCGCGATCAATCGTCTTGCTCCAGGCTTACTTTGATTTCCTGGATTGTAAGGTAAATACTGAGGCGATTAAAAAACACGTTTTTGTATCTAAAAAAAGCTCCTCGGGGCGTAAATAAATAAATGTTGTAACCTGGACCAATCAAATTTTTATGTGTGTTTCAATAAACATTTAATATTATTTTTTTGTTGACAAAACATATTCACTGTAAAAAATACATTCTATTTTTTATTTTTTGATTTGTATGAATTATACTCGTTAGCGATCATTTTAATTAATACAGTTATACATATTGTATTACCGACAAGACTTCAATACTTCCAGGAAATTACAGTAAAACTGGATCGAGACGACCAGTCCGATCAGGATTTTATTTATAATGTTGAAATACAATATTTGTAGCCATGTTCATATTTATCCCATGTAATCTTACTTAATGTAATTAAATTAGTTTTTCTATCAAAGAGTAACGATTAGTATGTATTTTTAAGTTGAAAAGGACCATTGAGAAAATAACGTAATAATAAGATTTTTCAGTTACACTGGATATTGAAAGTCGAAATTTGTTCTAGTGAAAGAATTAAATCCTGAGTGAAGTGGCCGTTAAGAATGGTGTCGCGAAGCCTGAAAATCTTAATCGAATTCTTTATCCGTCCGATGTCTTCTAGCCGAGAAAATTCGATAAGTTCTCGCATTAGACACGAGAAACGAAAAGCCGTATTAAAAAGGGGACGAACAGAATCGAATTGGAGACGACACAGTATCAATATTTTCCCAAAAAAAGCAACCCTCTAACGAACGGAAAAGCTCGCCGCGTCAACGACGAACGGGTCGGATTGAAAATGTGAGAAGAAAGCACGTATCTACAGGAAATTTTACTCCCCCATTTACAGAAACCAGTCTTGTTAACACTGCAACCTCCCCTGCAAAGTACACAACCTTTCTAATATTTACTTTTGTCCCAAATAAATAGGCGAACTTCTGAAGAGTCTTTAAAGTTGAATAGATACTTTTGTGATTCATTATTAGTATGTAATATATTTAAAGACATTAAATTATCCACATTCCCATGTTTTTTTTATAATAAATAAAAGTACAACCATACACATATCGCATGAGTGGCTAAATGAGTGCTTAGTTCAAGTGGATCAAGTGGCCAAAAACATGAGTTACCTGGCAAACATTATACTGTAAACATCTCTCTTCATATCTTTAGTTTTATTTCACAGTAAAATGGGTAAATGCATTGTTACTAGATGTCATATGGACTCAAACATACACTCAAATACATCTAGGCTAAGTTTTTACCCCTGAGTATTTCTTTGAGATGTTTAAAATATTATTGCGTTTTAATCGCCAAAGTATTGTTACGACCACTCTCAGTGGTCAGTATAAATATGTTAAGTGAGGGAGATACACTTATGCCTTTATCGAATAGGAGAGAAGAGTGCTACAATACGGGTTTACACAAAATTGCAAGAATTATTTATATGCAATGCAATATTTATATCTATGAATACAACCTAATAAGATTTTCTCTTAATTGTTAAATTATGAACATTTTCTCTTGTTAACTTTTTGTTGTATTGTCTTTATTATGTATTTAAAGACGGTGGTTTATTATTTTATATTCTATAGTTGAGTGAAAATTTTCCCTAGTCCTTTTGAGGTGTTTGGAATTAGGCTGGTTGCAACTCAATTGATTCCATGGGGGATAGTTCCAGCTGACTGGAGAATTAAGCTTCATCCCCAACCCCCATCGTTGTTCGTTGAAAATAGTATTCCCAGAGCCTCCGTGTCCAAATAAGACGCCATAAAATACTGCGATATTTGATATTACTACAAAGATGGCGGAGCATGCGTTTTTATTACAAGAAGGTTGTCAGCAAAACAGCCGGATATAATCCACACAACCAGTGTGTCTTATAGCTCTTTCCTATATACTTATAGCCCGCCTTCTTGTTATTACTTTGATTGTAAGAAAACTTTTATTTGTAATAAAATCTGCTAGTGTGTGGATATTTGCATTATTGGATTCCATCACGTGTTCGCGTATTTGTTGGCTATTTAAACTGCACAACCTGTGTTCGAATGCATTTTGTTGTTGTTGTGCTTCGTTTGCAAAAAAAATAAAACCTTTTCCAAGTATGTCGATTGAAAGCGAGTAAAACAATACTGGCAATTCGTCGATAGACACTGTTGTTTTTAAGAATAAATGTTATTTAAAAATAAATAACCAACCATTCAAATACAACCGAGTTGGGTTGGGTTAGTTTTGATGAAAAATGTAATTTAATAATAATACAAAAAAAAAACATATCAAGGGATATTGTAACGAAATCATACAGTGAAGTCTTGGCACGTACTGTCACTGGCAAATAAGAAACCATTTGGCATTGATAGAATACTACAAATATACAATATTATCAAACATTTTATAAATTATACAAACAAGGCGTGTTTTTTTATATTCATTCTTTTCACGAACTCAACAAAGGTACGTTTATTAGTCTGAATATACCCGCGAGCGTTACACATAATAACAATTGTCTTTAGTTAATGATATTTTTGTTTATTACTGTACAGGCATATCCTGAAGTACATTCTCTATATTATACTTCTATAGAATGAAAGGAAATTCAATTCCGTACAGAATACACTGCACAAACGTGACAATAAATGCGTTGACCTTATTACATTTCCCATACTTATAATAAATATCGTCTTACATTCTCCATTTTCTTCTTTTAAACAATGAGATTTCCTGTATTTCGCGCAAAAAATGTTACAGCAAAAATTGTAAGGAATTACTATTATCATAGATAGTAATCAAATTAGAATTTAAGTCTATCCAGTATTCGACGGTTATTATTAAGTCATAAAATACTTTATTTATAATTAATTATTAGAGCCGCCCATTTGGTGACCTGTGAACAAAATTTTAAATCACTCATAGGTTAAATTTAAAAAAGATATCTGAACAAAATTAAAAATAACTTGACAATTAGTAACGTCAAAACAAAGTTAAGTAAAACTTGTATATTCAACATATATTTATTACAATTTCTTTATTATGTATAAGTTTTTACAATGATTGATAGAACAATACATCTTTGGAAATAGACTTATGTGTACAGAGTATATAAATCTTTTTACCTATAACTAACATGAGAATGCTTAATTTAAATTTGACATGAATACTTTTTAATTATAGAGAGAATGGGGAAAAAACCAATTCAACCCAAATAATAAATTTACACATTATTTTTAAAAATAATATCAATTTTGGAATCCATTGGTAAAATTAACTTACATTTTCTCGGGGCATATTTGGTTTTGTTTACATGTCTTATGATTGGGTTAGTTAGTCATTTTAGTGTAATGTTTTTTACTCAAATTTGCGGTATTTGCTTTCATAATTTTTAACTTAATATCCTCGTGGACTTCTTTAAGAAATGTGCCAGGTTCAAGATCTAAGACCATCTTAAGACACTTGTTTTGAACGATTTGAATTTTATTAATATTTGAGTAGTTTATTCAACTAGAATATTACATAAGTTTACATATATACAACTTTCCGTTACATCGCCATCGTAGTTGGGATCTCACCTTGGTTTATTATGGGACTCACCAGTATACCGTCTAGCTAGTTAATACCCTCATACAGTGTGAAGTCATAAAACTTGAGTGAGTTATGGGTAGTGTATGGGGGTGGCTACGGTGTAGAATTGCCACCGATTAGGCGGGTCCGGGGGCAATCAATCAAAGTTAGCGGTCTCTTCTGAAATGTTGGCCAAACAAAAGGCTGGTAGGAGTGTCAATCAGGGTTGATAGTAGTTATAATAATAGTAGCTAGATGTGTACTGGTGGATGGATAGTCTCTAATTGCTTCCGCCGGGAGACACGGGGCCTCACAGTAAAAGCTCTTTCTTTCCGCCTACAGCCATATCCGCCTGCTTTTAAACCTATGACATAGCAATGCCAATATTATATCACTGAACACTCTAAAAAATGTCATACTTATGGACTAACACCCATTATTACTGCAAAAAATTACTCATCTTTGTGAAATAATTAATCCATATTTATACAGCAGTAAAATAAACAATTTAATAACTGTGTACTTAGTATAAGTAAGAAATGTTAGTAAAGAATAGAGGGCTGTATTCAATATAATAGTGTGATGATGGTGTGTGCGAATAATAAAAAGCTCTCGTCTATTCGTACACACACCATCTAACATGACTCACTAAAACACTCTTATTACACTATTATATTGAATACGGCTCATAAACCTGTGTATACTTACAGAATCTCCAAAAATATTTTTAAAAAAAACCACCAACAAGACAAATTTGACATAAATTAAAAAGAAAAAATTTGGATAAGAAATTAAACTGCAATTAGTTCTATTTATTTGTTATTTCAATCAAGTAATAGATTTTTGCTTACCAAAGACCGATTTATTCAACAGTCGCTAGATTTAAAGCTATAATCATAGTGAAAGTTACTAATTTTATGGTGGAGGTATTTAAGAGCGTTTCATCAATCACTTAATATGTTTTTATTTGGCCGTAAATTAAAGAGAATTTTAATATGTGACCATTTATTATGTGATATTAAGTTTTTAAATAATATCCCTCTAGCAATGCACACGATGCTTTTTTTTCTTTCTGCTCTTCTATTTTTTATTATTCCTCTTTTATATTATTCTATTTGATTACTGTTATGATTTTTTTTTTAAATATTATACTACTTTCAATGCCGTTAAAGCGTAAGTGTAATACATAAATAAATAATATCGAGCATGTTTCTGCATTTTAGTCATTTATTTTGTCGCCTTTAAGCTTGGATATACAAATAAATCTAATGTTATCTCATCAAATTGTATAATATTTAAAAGGCACCAATAGGTATTATGAATTTGACTGTGGTCATCATAAATAATTTGAGATCACAAATAATGGTTTACAATGTGTATGCGGCTTGTATAAATTAAAGCCACGCATTCAGTAATCCTGAATATTCCAAACTTGGCCAGCTATCCAACAGGATTAAAGTGAAGGAAGATAAACGATAGGCTTTTCAATGTTGAATGGACCAAACATACATTACATCCATCTCGTGAATTTATCATTGCCCTTTTAAATCAAACTATCCATCCACAGGCCCGACCACTCTACTATGTATGGAAATTTAAACGATTGATTATTGGGTCGAATTAATTGTCAACTATACGCAAATAGTTTGCCTCTTTGAAAAGTGTTTGTGAGTAATATATATTTTTACATTCGGGTGGTTTAAATCTAAGTTATGTACAGTCGCCGCCAGCTTTGAATGGATTATTTACATTGAAATGCTGAATGATGGCTCTTTTTTACTTCTTCCGTCTACTAGCATTTAAAATTATAATGAAAACAGTTGGGTCGGATATAAATGTTAATTTGAAGTTTGTTTTTGGCTCTGCAAGAAGACAAATAGAACCAAATAAATTGCTGACAAAGAGCCTCCGCTCCAGCACTAATGTTGTTAAGCACTCCAAGCCGCATTTGTTCGTTGCCCTTTAAAGTTTTTAGGTATCCTGTTCTTCCAGGTGCGGTTTGTAAGACTTTATTGCTAATAAATACTACACCAATATTGAAAAAATGATTTACGAATGAACAGAACAGGTATATCTTGTACGTAGTTCAACAACAATATTGCCCTTTTCCTTCATATTCTCAACATTACTTTTTAATTATTATGTTGTTGATCTTCTTTTCATTTGTTATCATTATTTTATTTCTTTTTTAAATTATTGCCGTAAAAAGCGTAAATATAATAAATAAATAAATATTATGGTAATTGAAATATTATATATAGATAATAGTAATATACAATACGAATATTATAGCTATGAAATAAACAATATAGCATTAAATAAAGCACTATTCAAAGTAATCAAGTCAGGCTTTTATATTTAAAAAGGATACACATATTTAAGAATTTATTCTTAACCTCATTAACTTTTAAAAATCTACTTATATCTACAATAATTATCGGAAGAAAATATAAATTGAAAAATATATTAGACATAACAAGAAGAAATCATTATTTCGATAAATAACTGAAATTTTTTTTTAATGATTTATATTATATTTATTGATGTCATTTTTTTTCAAATAACCACTTCTAAATATTAACTGCTTACCTATAATATTTTGGTAATACACTAAAACATTGCTATAGTAATTAAATTAAAAAAATATTAATATAACTTTAGTGGATATTGTTAAAGATTTAAATATATCGATTAACTGTTTTCATGGTATATGTTTAATGTTACGTTTTGGAATATTTCATTACTTGGTTCAGATAAAGACTTTTTTTCAAAAGCATATTCTTTTACTACTACTCTACATATACCTTATTATTATAAACGGGTATTAAAATATATTTTTTCATATAATAGAGGCCATTTCAAAGAATAAAGCGTCGTCGTAGCAGACAAAAGCCCAAATGTAAACTGTTCGCCAGTTGAATAAAGCCATTATATACACAATGCTGGTGCTTCTTAACAGCAATTTCTATAATAATGTCTACCTTAAATAATTATAGCAATAATTTATGTCATAATATACCTTCATGCTTGTATGCCCATATTCTAATATAATTTATAACTTGCTACCGCTACAGTATAAGTAAATGTTTTTTTTTGTATCTGGGAGGAACCAACGCATCCAAGCAAGACAATGTGGTTGAATTTTAAAGATGTTTCGTGATGGATTCACCATTTCAGAGAACAACAATGGGAAGAGTGTATGGTTGAATTTATGGCGTATGCAATAAGTGAAACCGGAGAAGTATGTTGTAGTCGGGGGCGGCATTGGGTGGTTTAAGTTGTCGTAAAAAACAGTATTCTCTTTTGCAACAGCCCACACTACATTTTTCCATACTTATTGCCCACACAGACTACAAATGGAATGAAAAAATATATACCCAAGCTATAATTAGAGAGTGGTATTAGATGAAGTGTAAAAAGCAGGGGAAGAATAGTCCGTATCCATGGAACAAATCGCCCTGTCAGCCAAGTCGCTACGCTTAATCTATACACCGGGGTTATTTTCAATCAGACCACCTTAACTAGGAACACACCTCATTGTAGTAAAATATAATTAATTTTATAAAAACATTAGTGAACACTTGCATATTCTGTAAATTACAGTTTGGATAAAATATTTGCATGGATGAAATAAAATCTCCCGAACACATTTTAAAAGCTCTGTAAGCTAAGCAATCGTACCTGGCAAATGATGGGGTTGGTTCAATTTTTGGATCCATCCATAAAGTAAATAATGTAAGCAGCCCCCGGCAGCTGAGCTAGCAATCAGACCAAGAACAATATTATTTTCATCCCCCTTCGACTCCGGTTGCATTTAATCCAGAACTCAATTTCGCTACCAAAAACCAAAAATCACTCCGAAGTCCACAGGGGTCCTTTCGAAGAAGCCCCTGGGGTTACATCACCCTCCCGTACTTACCAACCTCCTGCCATTGCCATATAACATAGGATTTACCAAATTATATTTACTAGATTTTGTCTTTGAATGTCTGGCCCTGAAAAAAAATATTCACATATATTAAAACCCATTCAATTAATTCATTTAGACGTCTTCAAAATTTTAATTTCTGGTTAAACTTTAAGAACTGATCTACACGTGATTCATAAATGATATTTTTTTAAATTCATCGTAATATTTAAATATGCATCTTTTCTTTGACTATTAGTAAATGTATCAAGTAGATGATCTATATATTATGTAGATGATTATTTAGTTTTCATAATTATATATTGGCTAAAAAAACATTTTTGCAATCGCAGCGTATGTGCATTTTATTTTCTAAAAAGAGGATACTTAATATTCGATGTACGACCTCAGCACGGTGCTTCTTTAAAACCCATTTCTCGTTATACTCGTTACTAACTAAAGATAACTATCCGATCACACATACACGTATTATAAATAATATAATAAGAGCAGCAGGAGCAAGAAAACCGAATTCAGCGAGCAACAAAGTTAAAACTTGCTGCATCCGCCGGAGACGGGAAAACTTGCTAAATAATTCTGCTTTGGTGGAACTTCTTTCTCTGAAATCTCTACACAAAACCAAAAGAAAAACTCGTTCCCAATAAGCGGGTGCTCTTTGAGGCTAATACAAATCTTTTAAATTATCCAACTTTTATATATCAAAATAAATAATTAGAATTTCAGCATTGTATGTAGTATGAATTAATTAATTTAAGTGAAATATTTGATGGTGTAGCTAGATATCAAATTCTCCTGGGTCGATACGCTTATCCTCGCCCGGAAGGGATAAAATTCTCTTGATATTAAGTATAAAAATAACTTCAGGGTCCATTTTATATAAAAAGCATTCTCTAATTGGCCATTAAGTCATGCGGTGCGGCGAAAGAGGATAATTATTACAAAGCATTCTCGATTTGAGTAATTAAAAATCGAGCTTGAGAACTCCTGGAGTGTTCATCCTAAAAATGTATATGTATAATGTAAGAAAAGTAATTTTAAGATAGTTGATATGGTCATGAATGGCTTTAGCTGAGTTTTTCATGTTTGAAAGGAGGTCGTGGAGTTTGAAAAGCGACGACGTGCATTCAAATTGGAATAGTGTGGGAGCAGAACATCTGACAACCTCCTTATTCCCTATAAAACTACGCAAAACCTGAAAACACACACATCCCCTATACACTATAAACATACTTATACTACAAAATACTATGTAAATTTCATGCATGGCCCACGGCGACCACAACCTCGTTGAATTTAAAATCGGAAAGCCTTAGAGAACAGTTGCCCGGTAAAAGTAATTCACTAACTGCAACTCCATTTCTACATTATGATGGGTTATCAACACTTAACCGCATATTGTATTATCTGACACTAAAATAGAATTTTTATTACATTTATGAATAAGCTTCTTATATATACGACATGTATTACTGCATATTTATTGACGAAATCCTATTATATTGACGTGTTTGACTTAAAGACTTTCGAATTAAGTCCTTGATTGAGTGACTTGTTTTATTTGACTTTTAAGATATGATAAAATGGCCTACTTGATCCCTAATATATTTAAATAAAAATGGATCTTGCATAACTTATTAACACACCTAGTCCAAGTTGGTATAATGAAGTACTTTGACGTATCATTTGAAGCTCTCCAACTATGTACTTTATTATATTGCTTTAATATTTGATTATTGTATTATTTTATTTTAACTCTCTGATATTTAAAAAAAATTATGATATATGTACATATACATCTATATTCATGGGACAAACTACAAAGCAAATTTCAGAAATAGTAATTTTATTGTATATGTCATAAGATTGTTCTGTGTCGTCTGAAATTTCAAATATAATTATACATTTTACAACATAATAAAGCAATACAATAAAAACATGAGCAGCGCAGTGCTTAATTATCAATTGTGAGCAAATAAAAACCTATTTTTTCATCCTCTTGGCCGTGCTTTGTTATTCAGTAACCTATCAAACCATAATTTTAAATATGGACTATTTATCATGAAATCATAGACAGTAATAAGTAGGTCTTCTTAAGTTTGATATCAAGCGATATTTTAGATATTAATAATAAATTCAGCTTTTACGTTATCTGATTAGATTGAATAGCATTGTAAGGACAATGTTCGTACAAAGTAGAGAACGTTCTCCAACCACACAGTTGTTACTTGAGGAAGCAAGCAAGTCTAAGTTCGACGATCTCCCGGTTGTTATTCTGCTTCATCATTGCCACCATTTGTGTTTACTAGCTCTTTGTTTTATCGTAATAATTACTGTGTGTTGATGAAACAAGTAGCACTTGCTATCTTATCTAAATATACTACTATTCGAGGAGGCGAATCTAATTATTTACACAATTGCCGCTCGTTATTGAAATCTTGGCGCTTAGGTTTCTCAGAATAGACTCGCAATTTGTAAGCTCAAATTATCAGTATTACACATATAATTATTAATTTCTAGTTATCAAAGCAATCCTATTGATATGTAAATTATAGTAAACAATTATTGGAGATTATTAATGTATTGCTTGAAAAGCGATGATAAGTATTTTGAAAAGTCGACTCGTTCCTTAATCAACTAACATACGTGTCTTAAATGAAAATATTGCAAAGAATCTTTATTTTGAGAATATATTTTTTCAGCACACAATCATGCTACATAAAAATTAAATTACCCTGAACGAATCTGTGAAACGTATTCGAATATAATTTAACTAAAAATATATTCTCATTATTAATACACATTCGATATAACAAACAACACGCAGTCTGCAAACTAACAAGAGTAGAATTCACATACATTTTGGATATGGTAATATATAATAAATTTTTTTTTTGATGAAGGCAATATACTGGATGAGATAAAGTATAATTTTTAGAAGATACTAAAGCACGTCTCGCAATTGGTTCAATTAAAAAAGTATGCGACCCATAGAGCAAACCAAACTGTCACGAACATTCCAGAATATAATAGTTGAAGTACTGAGAACTCTCGCAACAGATCTCAGAGGTAAAAACTTATTTAAATGTACTTCTTCCTTCCTTTATTCCCATTCTTCTGCAGGAAAACTTTTCTCAATCTACAGTTACAACATACTTTTTTCATACAAACATCTGACTGATGCATGGATACAAAAAAACCAACTCTATGTTCATTCATTTTAAAAATTGAGCAATCAAATAAGGAAAGGTGATGGTAATCAACAGACTTCAAATTATAATACAATCTATCGTTATCGTGGAATTCCACAAAAGCCATCGACAAAATCACTAATACATATAATATTTTAAAATTTATTCTATCATTATATTTTAACCAAATTCCAAAAAGTTATTTATCACAAAGCTCTCTTAGAATTATTGTAAAATATTATAGTAATATTTGTCTTTTTTCTAAGGTTGCAATCGATAGTAAATAGTATTGCCAATATATTTCAAATATTTTGCTCCTGGAAATCAATAAAACTCAAAGAAACTCTCTTCGTCAGAAACTCAAAAAGAGGCAAACCAACTAACCGCAAACGGTTTTGATTAGAGATTATAGAGTAATCTGATATTAGAGTTTTGTGGTGTAACCATAAATGTGTTGAATCCAACGAAAATTAAATTACTCTTTCCGCATTTGTTCTAAAAATAACACGTGACAAAATATATATTTTACCAATAAGAGTGAGAGAAAATAAATGTTGAACAAACGCTTTTGTATAATTGCATATATTTCATTCATTTTTAGAAATGGACAGATTCATATGCGGAAAGAGATTAATTTAATATTCGTTCTGTTTGGCACATCTATAACTCACTTAGAACGATGACTTTTAGATATAAATACATGTTATAATATGACGTTATATGTAACATAACATAATATTTGTACGATAACTGCATCGAAGAAGATTCATCAGAATATGATCGTGATGGGGCACGTTTATCGAAATTGAATTTGGTCCAATTGAGTCCATTGGTGAAGCAGCAATCAAACGCCATTGACACGCGATCGTCGCTTGCCCGAAATTCCATCTACTCGCTTCGGAAATTGGAAATTCACAATTCAAACTTACGCCAAATTGAATGTCATCTCAGTATAACATATACCCACTACTCTATATATGTATACATATATATTATATAATATGTGTGTCTCTGAAGCCTGAAGCCTGTCTCTTTCACCACCGCAAGTTTCTCCTTTTCAAAGACCCTTCAAAACTATTCCTACAACCAAATCTAAACTATTATACAAGATTACTAAAAGAAAATCTCCATAGAATTTAATCTGTCTTTTTTATTATATAACACTTATATAATAAGTCTTTTTTCCAATACAGTAACTCGGTAGAACTCTATAATTTATTAAGGAATGGAAAATCATATGTCTGCTACGAATGATTTTTTTTCACTAAGAGAATAGACTTTTGACTAAGCTAAATATGAATAAAAATAAGTATACATAAAGATACATATTTTAGTTCATAATAATGAGACTGGATAAAAGTTAGTCATATTAGTAAAACTTCCAATAATCAATTAATAAACTAAAATAATAGAAATTATTTTCTTCCACACAACGAATAATAAAAAAAACTACTACTATTTGATTTCATTTGGGGAATCACATTTTTTATTAGTTATTAGTATCATTTTTTTATTATCCTATATAATTTGAACAGTTAGAGCATTCGATAACAATTTATTTATAATGTGTATAAAATCTGTACTCAAACTAGAGAAATTCTATTAAAATGTAAACTCGGCTTGCTCAAATTCACCAGACTCTGGTAACTTAATAACAGTCTGGCCAATCTAAAATTCGGCCCATCTAATTGGGTATGAAATGTTTGTAAAATACTGAAAGTCACTGAAGTGTGGCTATTTAAAATGAAAATTATTTCATCAAAGTGTCTCGTTAAGGCGTTGTAAACAAAGCCTTCGAATTACTTGATTGATTTGTTAGAAGTTCAGCAGTGCGTGGAGTAATATCCGATAAGAGAAAAAACTACAACAAGATGAATAAATTCAATCAGAATATATCCATTTTGTAAATTTCCTGTTGGATTTTGAATTTAAAATATGTGACTTTGCCTATACATATGGGCAAATTTTTCTCAGAAGCCGTCAGATGGACGAGTCCTTTAGCCGTAAGCGGATTACTTAGAGAAATGGGACTTGAGAAGACCGCTGTATTACAATCTTTTTCATTTTAATATTATATAAAGCTTAGTTATGCTCCTTGATCTTCTGATTAACTGTTGACAATTCCCCTTGAAACCAATCACATCATTCATGTCCAGATGACAAAATCAAACCTAACCTAATCAGCCGCATCAAGAGTTTTTAGGGTAGTTACATACTATTTTTTGCAGTTTCTCTCGAAGCAATTTGAATAAGACTCGTCTTGACTAATTTATACACCCAGCTGATGATGAATTTTTGTATACTTTATTATGAAAATCGATTAATGAAGCTTGACCTGTCTAAAATATCAGACTCTATCTAATTGAGTTGTCGTATTTTATTAAACAATGTTCGCTAAATATTCACCAGAGACTTGTAAGCAATTTACAAGTATAAGTAAGTCGACCAACTAAATAAGAACCATCTCTTGTTCATTATCGCACCCGCCTGCCAACAATTCAATTAGCCATAAACTTGCACAGCACGCTTCGCCATATTCATCTTCGGTGAAATGATTTTAAATACTCGGAATCACTCATATCTAGAATATCCAATATGCTAAAAACGTTCTAGATAGGTAGATATATTTTTGGGATGATCTAAAAGGTATGAATTTGTCAAACTAAACATCTCTCAGGGGATCACCCACCCAGTAGATATGAGGGAATATTCTATATAATATTGAAAATATAATGTATGTCAAAACGTCGCAAAGTCTACATCTTATTTGATAAAGTGAATTCAATGGCAAATAACAAACACTCAATCAAAACATCAATAGACAGACTTCAAGCAAGTAAGCACTTGGCCCATATGCCGTCAATCATAATTCATACGAATCAGAGGCATTTGGACTTTGACTAATCATATTTAGAAATTCGCAATTATGTCATATTGACAGTTGGCTTGTTTACTACAAAAGGAACCAATATATGCGTGACATTCATAAAACAATAATATTATTCAACCTAAAACCGGTTTAGCTCTAAGGTTGCTCTTATATTTTTATTTTATATACTTATTATTGCAAGTCTGATAAGTTGATTAAATTTTAAAAATAAAAATCCACGGGACTTTATACCACATGTTTACCGATACTCGTGACTCGTTAAAACCCACGTTATCCCCACGTGGATAGTGTGTAATTAAGCTAAAATACCACTAATACTAGGTTGGATTGTTATATTGGAGATGTTGTGGAATACTTGAAATATTTATATAACACAAGATACCAAACAAACTTTATTTACACTGTACAAAATATAATCTAATCCCAGCCTCTGTGTGTCACGTTTTCCTATTTTTGGCCGTCATTCTAAGCTACGACAGCGTTTGATGTTAAAACCCGTCTAGTTGGTATTATTAATAGTCACGAAGGGTTTATATCTCTTACAATTGATTTGTTAAAATGTACGTCGATTACGTGACCTTTAAATAGATATTATTTGAATCAATCTATTGGTTACGTTATCCTTTTGGATAGTCGAGCCGGTCACGTTGTCATTAATAAGTATTATATTGCCAGTGACGTTATTCCCCATAGAAATACCCAGAACAACTCGCCGACTAATGACAAACGTGAATACAAATAGAAAATTAACAATTTTAATGCTAACGTGAATTCATATCATCATTGGTTTGTTTGCACCACAAGCCAAGGACATTATTTTACATCTAATTCTAAGAGAAAATTTGAATTAAAAGTGTTTTTTCACGCATACACTTTCAGAATCACATTTTACCATAGGTGATAAATATTAAAGTGTTTTATCTACTCTCACTTTTTATTCGGCATTATAATGAATAGGGAAAATATGAATATTATTTAGCAAGTGTTTAAACGTGAATTTTATTATCTGACTTCTGTTAACTTTACAAATAAACATGTTTTTTTTAATAATTCATTGTGACGTCCGAATGCTATTTATGATAAAAGTACACAGCGACCACAAAATAAATACAGGCGGTGAAATATTATTTATATAGAAATTGTTTTAATGATATTTTTGTTATGTCATGTACAGTAATTATAGTAGACATGTACAAAAAAACTGACATTATGAACCCATGCCACACTTGCGTGGTTTCACCGTAATCTTCAACCACATCACAAATCGCACATACGTGACTCTTTTTAATACACGACATTTCGAATAACTTTATTGCAAATGCCAATAATAATCATTCCTATGAATGTTCAAAAAAAATTTCAAATTTAAATATAACTTTTTCCGGGAAAAATATACCTATAGACGCAGACATTTTCTACATTTACTTAGTAGCTTAGCTTGAGTATATAGTATATAAAATCGACTAAAGTAACTACCCATTTAAACATGATTTATTATATGTGAGACAGAACAGTATATTGCATAAATGTTTGAGTAAAGATACAATATTTAAAAAAGAATAAAACTCAAATATAAATAACAGTACATAAATTAACGCAGAGGCAAGTTTTAATCGGCTTATTGGTGTTTGTTTTTTTTTTAAATATATTTTATTAAAATTTTATTCGAAACAAAAATAATTAAGTATCTTCATATTAGTTTAGCAATGTATTGAGTTAATAATTATTACTCAATTCTGTGATATCATTAATTACACCTTATAAAAAATATGTCGGCGTCTTTAATTGTGGCTAAAAGGTCCGTTTTCAATATTCAATATATGTGCATGCGGTGCGTATACATGTACACCTTAAGTTCTAAGCTCTAGTCTATTCGTACACACACCATCCAGCACGACTCACTAACACACTCTTATTATAATTAATATAGGCGTATACATATATGTAGTATCTAAGGGGCTAAATTTGGTAGTTTTACAACCGGATTATCGGAAATACTATCCAGCAAGCCTGTGGGTAAGAGAAGGCAGGGTAGACCTAGGCTAAGATGGGCGGAAAAATTATATAAGGTAGTTAGGAGTTTAGGAATTAATAATTGGAGGAGCATTAAGTGGAAGATGCTGGTGCGGGAAGCCTTGGTTCATCACTGAACTGGAGTGCTTATGATGATGATGAATCTAATTTTGGGATACACAAAACAAGAGTTTGCAGAATTCGGCCATAACATTTTTAAATGTCAAGTCCATAGATATAAACGTGTTTATACATATATGTATATGGTCAAGTCCTTCATATATTGTATTAAGTTTTAGAATGCGAAATATTGTTTTGTATTATTGCTACCGGTGGTTGTGTTTAAATCAAGACGGACATTAAGAACAGAGTTTATCGTTCACAATGGGATACCCGCATGGTCTTCCAGTTGTAAATCCTTCATTTGTCCTGCGGGCATATACCATTAGACTCCCATCATATAACCATGCTCAAATTGCTCACCTCAACAACACTTTACGACCGATTCACACAAAAAACCACTCACGGCCGGGAAACGAAAAAATTGCTTCGGTATCCCAACGACGGACGACGCACGTACAAACACAAAATAAGATACCAAACTACCTGCGGTCACTTCCAAGCCGGAACAACATTGTGGCTTTGTCCCTTAAAACCAACCAAATATGATATTTTTTTTATTTTTTAATTAATATTAAACACACTTAAGATCTATTTACATTCCTAAAATGTCATGTCAAATCAAACTTTCAATTCAAACACTTTAATTGAACATATACGATTCTGTCGTAAAAAAATCTAACGCGATCTCTGTAGCAACCAACTTATGTTATTTATATTTTTTACGTCTGTTTATTTTATGTCACCTTTATCTATTTATATAATCTCTTAAGAGCTATCTCTAGCATATTCTTATACAACTATGTAATCTAAAATATTAACCGATTTTTTTTATTTTAATAATATAATATATATAATATATATATATATATATATATATATATATATATATATATATATATATATATATATATATATATATATATATATATATATATATATATATATTTTTTTTAAGCAAGCTTTCTTTTAATTGAAAAATTCCAAACCCCAACATTCCCTACATTAAATTAAAACTATTTTTTATATAATTCCCTATAGTATATAATTCCCATAAAAGCATCTTTCTTAATATTTATTTATACACATTGTCAATGGTCCAAAAAGCACATATTCGATTAAAATTTTGTGAAAACAAATAGTACATTTCCCTCAACAATACAATAAAAAATAATTAAAATTGAAAGAAAATTGTCTGTTGCAATTTCTACAGTATTTTATTAGGAGAATTAAAGGATGATTACTTGTGAGTAGTCGAAAGTACATAGATATCCTAATAAAATACTGTGGAAATTATGAAAAAAAAAAACTTTAAATTATGGAATTCTACACTATCAACAATTTAGTTTATACTACAATTAAAATTTCTATAATGTAAAATTTTATATAAGGTAAAATATTTATTAAAATACTAATTAAATGACTTAATAAATCCACATTGATAAATGTAATAGTACAAATGCAGTGATAAGGTTTACACAGTAAGTTGTTAGTGAGTGTATAATACATTTTATCTGGTAGCAAACAGCCGGTAAGTAAAGTAACCCGATTCCGGCAATGTTTACTAGGAGAGCCTTCTTAATTAACTAAGTCTATGGACTTCCTGGACTACCACTTTATCTGGCTACGACTCCACTCTAATTTTTTATTCAGCAAATGAGATTGGTTAGACCGTGTGCCTTTCGACATATTATTAAGACTATTTTCGATTTATATGTTAATCTAACGTGGTCCTTTATCAACGATAAGATGAAAGTAACGGTCGTAAGCCAAGTATTCTAATAAATAAAAAACGACTTCAAAATGGCCTGACATCAAATCGACCTCATCGCGCCAAATATTCAAGTAAGCGTGTCTAACTTTGCCAACGGTGACAACTTAGACTAATATATACCGCTTAATCTGACAACCAAGTGCTTCGTTTTAAAGCGGATTATGTTCAGTTTATAAAGTTAATACTGCTTTTAAAATATTTCTATTTTTTTAGATTGTTTTGAGAAGGTTTGTAAACTTCTCTTGAATTCAGTTGTTCTTTTTTTAAATTATTATAACTTATAAAATTATATATTTCCATAGACTTCGTAATACCGTTTAAGGCGCTGCTTTTACCGCTCTTACTGTTTACCTGTCACTTTTTGATTTAATGACATCACACCGTCTTTCATTTAATATGGTATAGTGCCAAATAATATGTCACTGTATAAACAATTTATATGATAAATTCGAATATGTTTGTAAGAAAAATCTTCCTCTCAAGTGTCAGATTATCGAATCTGTCGGATAATGTTGCAGGTAGCCACAGCCCTCATATGTGTGAAGTATATTTATAGAGTTTAGAAGTTCATTGATTGAGGATAATTAAATATTATACAGAATTAATACTAGAAAGGTAATGTATAAAAAATGTACATGTTCTAATATCAAATGCAAATAACACACAAGTGCTTAAACCAATATCAGTTATATTTAGCGGGTTTTTGTGGTTATTAATAATAAATAAATATATGTAGTCATTTTTGCATTTGAATAGCTGATAAAAAATATCCAAGAGGCAGCAGTTCTGTTAAATTTACAGGGCGCTTCTGGAGAACCGGTAAGAGTGTTTAGAGCAATTTATGCAGACAAATGGATTTAAGCAAAGTGTAGGGCCAATTTGGATATAATAAAACGCAGACAAAGCAATGGTGGCCTTAGGCCGAACTATAAATCCCCGGGGTTGTCATATTTCGCTTCAATTGCATCTGCACTGGCAGAAGCAGTAAAATAAATTTAACTCACTACATTTGTCTTCTCACACCAAGGAATAGTTTAGAGCTGAAGACGTTCTTCATTAAAACTACTTTGCGGCTTTAATGTCTAAGCACTAGAGCTCCCAGTGCATAATATATTTACATCAAGTCAATTCCCCATTGTATGTAATAATATAAATCACGAACTAGCTCGTAGGTTTTATCGTAAGACAAAAAGCAATTATTTGTTTTACTTTACAACATCACACGATTTTGGAGACGGAAAATCCTCGGCTGGTGAGGTAAACAATCGAATATTAAATTTTGATGTCGTCGTTTAATGTATGCAAATATTAGTTTTGACATGAGTGAAAGTCGTTAAACACGGTCAAAATTCCCATCGCGTTTACTTATCACTGTTTATTCAGCATAATATATTCCCATCCTCTTTTAGATAAATTTGTTGAATTTTCCTTAATCGAAATTTTGCACGTAGATACAGTCTTTATAAGAAATTTATAAAATTTCAGCAATATGGGTTATCAAATTAAAAAGAGAATAAATTGCTTAGGTTTTAACTAAAGATTCTTATGATACAATTATTTATCATAAAGAAAGGTAGATGCATTTCAATTTATTTGGACTTTAACACTAAGTTGGGCGAAGAAAGAACAGTCCTATTTAAACCTGGGTTAAGATGCAGGGATGAGTTTTATTACAAGTACATAGTTAAGAGTTTGGAGATTAATAACTGGAGAAGTTAACATAAAGTTCCTTTATACTTAGATATACATTTGTTGATAAAACTCTACTACTACTACTAATTGGGGATATATCTCAAGCATACCAAATTTCTACCTGTAGTTATTAACTTTTTAGCAAATTTTCCAACTCCGTCATACATAACTAAACAAATCATCAAACAAAACTGTTTGCCCGTACAATGATTGTCAATTAACACGAGCTTGTGATAAAAAAGGCACGAAAATAACTCTCAAATAAATATTGTACAACTCAATCCAAGCTGGCGTCATGTTTCAGCAAATGCGTTAAAACATCGGCCATTAGAATTTAGTGTTGCTGTGTAAAGTACCAATTCGTTTATTATTATCAATGTACATATTTTCAGGCTATTTTCATACGCTTGTCCACGTAGTACATTTTTTTTTTATTATTTTCATCGTGTATCACGAGCTGGGTTTGTTTGATATGCAAACATAATACATTGTATCAAAATATGTGCTGTGGTAAGGTTGTTTTCGAGACATTTTCACGTTTCTAGAAAAAAAATTGTTCTACAGAAAAGTACTAAACATTATATGACACACATTCACAAATTGTTCAATATAATAGACCTAAGATAACATAACGTTTTATATTCGTGTATCTCTTGATTACCTATATACGTCGTTATATAAAATTCATTATATTTAGGGGCTTGACAACAATAAAAAGGTTACAAGAAATAAGAGATACTTATTTGTATAGAATAATAAGAAAATTCGTCAAAAACAAAGTAGGTACACAAAATTTAAAAATAACAAGCGTCTAAAATTTTATTAAAGAAGATATAAAACATGTTTGTGTGTGTATTCTATATGTTTGGGTATAAATATAAGCTATGTGTTTTTTTTAAATAAATAATTACTGTATAATATTGGGATTGAAATACGTAGTATTCTACAGAATAGTCATTTCATGTGTATTGTATTTTAATACTTTACAACCACAGGCTAATTTACTAGGCAGCCTGTGGATAATTCAATATGTCGTGTTCTTATCTTAGGGTAAGATATATGAAATATTGGATTAGTTGTTGTTGTTGTAGTTAGTTAGCGAAGTAGCTTGTTCTTCGACCGGCCGTATTTCCGACTATAAAGCCTGAATAAAACATGTCGACGTGCCTTCTTTGCTTCCCCATACAAAAAATACCTCTTTCAAGCGAAGCACAGGAAACAATCTTAATTCGACAAAAGCGCTTTGTATTCCACGGACAGTTACCTAAAAATAAATTTAAAAGTAAACATTACTTACAAAACGAACACGCTGCTCGTCTGTAATTAAATCATTAATACATCGATGATTTTTTGCATCCATAGATGTGCCAAGTCGAACGAAAATAAAAAATTTCTCTTTCCGCATATGAATTTGTCTTGTTCTATAAAGCATGTGACAAAATATGCAAAATATGTACAAAATAAGTGAAGTAAAATGTTCATAATTTCTTTTCTGTCACATTTATTTGAAAGTACATATCGATGGTATAATGCCAAAATGCACTAATTAATATTATTTCATAGTTTTGAGATAATGGCGAATTAGTGAACAAAAATATGTTAACAGAACTATAAATTTATGGTATATATTTGAATAATTTACAATGTGGTATAAGTCCATGACTTCTTTTATGTTTTAAGTGCGATTTGGTAGTAGATAAAGTAATAAAAATATTTACAAATGACATAGCCTATCCCTTACTCAAAATCGTCAAAATATGACATAGTGCATTTTAGAGTATACCCTCGATATTTTCTTTTAAGAAAGGGACAGTCATATGCAGAAATGGTACGCATACCTACTCAAATTAACTCAAATGATAACAATATTCAAAACAAAATATCCTGAGGTGTATTTGTTAAAAAAACGCGCAACAACATTACACATGTGATAAAAAGATTGAAGAAAAAATAAATATTTTTTTTTAAATAAAACAGATAGAGTAAACTATACGTAATTTACATATCAAATCATCGGATAAAGTATTTAGTTTATTTAACAAGTTTTACAGTTAATGGGTTATTTTTTATTGACTTTTATCCACATGAATCAATAAAATAAATTGTGAATGGGAAAATTTACATATGAACACACTACACATTTGTGTAATCTCCAAATACGTATATTGACATTTAATATATGTCCATACATATGTGTACATTGTCTCTAACAAATAATATTTAGAAACACTTGCCTTAAAATGTACCGATGAAATGCGATCAATTTATTTCAAAAGCTTGATATATCCGTAGGTGCTTTATCCAGTTATCAGCCTATAGAATGTATTATTAGATTATTTCATACAATGTAAGGCCCAAGAGAACAACCTCAGTGATTTACAATTTTGATCGTTGTACTTTTTCGTCCATTGCTGCCGTTTTGAAAGGCGGTGGATTTTACTTTTTTGCTGTAGACCTCCGTCTTCGGTTTTGGCCCTGTCCTGTAATTATCGCCCTTTTAAAATATAATTGACGAGTGAAATTCGACCGAAGCGTTCCTTCGCAATTGACATGAGAGAATTGACGCGGTCCTATCTTGTTTTTATCAAACGTCATCTTCCGATCTTTGACACCTTTGCAAACTCGATTCGAATAATAAGATTAATCAATATTTCACATAATCGAGAGAAGCACGCCAAATTTTAATATGGCCAAAGTACGTAATAGGCGACGCCATAGACTTAATCGTTATAACAAACAAGAGGTTTCAAAGAAAAGACAATATTTGCCATTGCTCTATAATGAATCTAACAAGCTATATAAGTTTTTAAAGAGACATTATTCAGATTAACTTCAACACACAGAGAAACTTTATTTAGTTTTCGTTGAAAGAAGGTCGTATTTCTTTATTAATTTAAGCCTTAAAATAACATTGTTCAGGCATGTCTAGTTTTGGTATTATAATTAAAGGAGTTCTTATATATTTACAACCAAATTTAATAAGGATATATATACAACTTCTTAAGTAATACAATTAATTCAAAAGCTTCATAAGATCTATACATTATTTTGTAAAAAAAATGTATTGTATGTGATTTTATATATGCATGATATTGGTGCTTTATTGAAGACTGGTTTTTTTTTAATATATTTTCTTCTTCTTTTCTTTTCTCTTTTTTCATCTTCCAACTGACGAATGCTGCTCTATCACCACGGCGACTTGGGATCCCCCGTAATGCTCTAGTGATACTGTAGTATGATATAATATAAATAAATAAATCATCATCATCACAAGCAGTCCAGTTCAGCGATGGACCAAGGCTTCCTGCACCAGCATCTTCCACTTAATGCTCGTCCAGTTATTAATAACTACCTTATAGAACTCGTCCGCCCACCTTAGCCTAGGTCTACCCTGCCTTCTATTACCCACATAGTATTTCCGATACTATCCCTCCTGCTCTTTAACCCAACCTAATGTTAAAGCCCTAATAAACTGCACTACGTTCTCGCTCTTATATAATGAGTAAATCTCATCGTTCCGTCTAATTCTAAATAGTCCCGGTGCCTCCTGAACAGGACCCAAGATCCTCCTAAGAATCTTCCGCTCGAACCTAAGTAGCCTATCCTCTTCAGCCTTGGTAAATAAATAAATAAATATCCTCAAAAAATGAGTGATGTTTAAATTAGTCTGTTAATCGGTTTTGATGAGATCCCGGGTGTTTGTGATGTTATTTGTTGCGGCTTTTAGGCTGCAAGGTTTAACATATATTACGAGTAGAAGGCCATTAACGGCAATATTGTATATAAAATGTAATTGGTAAGGCATGTCGTCGATTTCTTTCCCAGACCACGCCAAAAGGGGCGGCTTCCTCTTACAGCTGTCTGTAGCAATTAACTCCATCGGTACGCTGTCATATCATCCACAAATGACAGCTATTCCACTTTTTACAATAATCTACCACCGTCAAAACATTAAATTACTTTTAAATGGCTCGCTAATAAAATGCAATCATAGTGTGAACAAGCACAGCGGCTTGGATGTGGAAGACAAACATCGCGATCAATAAGTATGACTGAAAAATAAAAATCCAGACATTTATATTTTCCAGCCGAGTATATCCACACTCTTTGATATAAGCCAGAATACTCGATCTTGTTATTAAATTGGAAGTACCTACTATTAAAATATTATAGGAGAATGAATACATTTATAAAACTGCTTAGTATATGTACAAAGCCGAAGGAAAATTAATACATTTATAGATAACAATTGGACTATTTAGTCTGAATAAAACTAAATATTATTAACTGAAAAATCTCATCGTATTAAATTTACTATTATATTTTTAACCAACAAAATAACTAAATATGTATAATATTACCAGCGTAATATCGCATGGGGACAAATACTATAGTCATTGGTTCAATTTAAAAAATAAATGTGATCTGACTGTGAGATCTGAAATATTATATTTATAAAATCCCAATCGAGCGTCTTGATCCAGGCATACTCTGATTTCCTGTATTTTAAGGTAAATACTGAGGCGATAATTAAGTCGGTGACCTGTGTAACTAGTAATAGTTAAGATCACCTACATACAATTAATTAACACGTTATTGTGTCTAAAAATCCCTCGGGGTAAAAATAAAGATATAGTAATGGAATTATGGTTATAATCCTGCTCCAACTAACTAATAAATCCAATAAAATATATATTTTTTAAAATACCATCAAATTGTGATATGTGAAGTATGTTGAATTATTTGGCATAAATTACTTTTTATGTAAACTCATTATGATTGATCGACAATGATTGAAAGCTGACTGTTATAAAAGTATGTTTTCTAAGAAAGGCTTTCAATCTGATATATTTTAACATGAAAGAACCTCTATTATACGTATATTTAAATCCCACGCAAACACATACAACAAAGAGGTAAATCTCAGCCAAATGATTTGCGAACGTCACTCACGTAATAATAATATTTTAATACAAGAGAAATACATACACTACACAACATTCATACATTTCAAATATATATTTATGTGCATACTTCTGTACTTACTGTTTACAATTTGAATTTATGTTTACCTAAAAATATATATATATATACCTAAATACATTGCAGTTTTCACAAGATACTTTGTATGGAAAGCGAATTCACAAGCTACTGTGAATATACTCAAGGAAAAACCATGCGAACATCATTTCAAAAGAGTATCTTCTGGCTAAGTTGGTTAAAAATGGATGGGTTGTAGTTTCACTTTCATATAAGTCTCTATACCTAATCTAAATATACTTTTTCTAATAGGTTATATACTGTTTAATTTCATTCACTCCATAAATCCAAAATTTTGATGCAATTATTTGTTAATTCATTTATAACATTTACTCCTTTTATGGCATTGACTAATAGCAATATAATTTTAATAATGAGGTGGCAAGAAAGAGAGAAAAATAGAAGGTTAAGATAATTTTTCTGCAATATCATATTAATAAATTGAATGATGCATATAATTTTTTCAAGTTCTTATGATTAAAACTAAAAATAGTAAAAAAAATGTGTATATACTCTACAAACTAGTAAAACTCTTTTAAATGTTGGTACCATAACTATACTATTTAAAACTTAACAAGTATATATTTCTTTAGTGACGTGATATTAAAGCAAATTGTGTTTTTTTTACAAATTATAGTTTTTGATGATTAATCGCTTGATTCTGACAGCTGCTCTCTAAACCAATAAAATTAACGTCAACGTGTATTATATGTAGATTATTTGTTGACTATTTTAGTTAATTATAAAGTAATCTAGTCAGCAATTAGTCGGCTACAATATTGAGTATTTATAGTAGATTATATAATGGTAGAGAGGACAAACAGTAGTCTCATGACAAAGTTTGTGCTTTCCGAGCGCATTTAACAAAGTAGTTCACAACTTCCACTTACCACATCGTCTGCTCTCAACACCCACATTAATGCATACAAACCATATTTGCCTTTATATTATGGCATCTTATAATTAAATTGAGAACATCGACCAAGAAACACGAGGACATCTGTTCAAAAGTGTGTACATGCGGTAGAATTTACGTACATTTTTGTAATTATCAATCACCTTTTGAAACCGCTAACATTGAGTTTTTGAACAGTTTTCTCTAAATTTACCATAATGTGTGCGGTTTACATGTAAATATAATATTTATTTATAAAAACAATGTTTACTAGTTTCTTTTATTTTTCAAGGTATTTTTACAACCACATAAACTGGCTTTACTTATTATTTATATACACATATTTAAAAGTATCATACATACAATATAAAATAAAGACGTTTATATATCTGAATAGAAATTTATTGATATATAAAAATATCTTGCCTTGAATATATTCGTAAAATCTATAAGAATTTGTAATTGAAACATGATATCTTTTATCAAAGTAATAAAAAAATCTCAAATCTACAACGTGTTTTCATTCCGCCGCCTCTTGTATTTTCAATAGAGCATTTATGTGTTTATTCTGAATTATCTTAATGTGTAAATCTGAACGTATGTATTATACATATTGAATGAATAATAAATAAATCGTTTGAATCCGCCCCTTGAACGCATTCAAACAATAAATGACCAATTCACGACATTTTGTAATTATACTTCTTGATTTATTAATAGATATTTAACAGTCGCCGTCTGATTATGAGATTCTTAGACCACCCAAAATCCAAGCAAACACTCAATAGCATTATACAAAACGATTTTGCTTTGAAGAGCATCGTAAATAGAAAATCTCATCGCGTCGTAATTCAATGTCGACAGTCTATTTCTTCCTCAACAAAGGATAAATAATTGAATACAAATTTGCAATTTTGAGAGAATTTGCTTGATGTTTAAGTATATAAATAGGTGTAGTTTTAATATGATCAGAAGTGGTCGCAGCATAGAAAAAGGATGATGGCTTCTGAAGCATGGTCCTTTGACTAGCTTTGAATAGAGAAGACCGTCTCTATTCGAAGTATTCAAGTGGCGCAATATCGAAATGCCATAGACACATACGCAAACATGCTCTGGATAAATAATTCAAATGCCCCATGAGCCCATCTGAAGCACCCAAGGGGTACCCACAACCCACCTAATACTATCCACAGATACCTAAATAGAAACTAGCGTTTGAATTACGCCACCATCAAATGGAATTCACGTGGGAATGCTTACCTTTACCACTATCGTCACACTATTTATATATCCTTAAATAATTCACCAGAAATTTAGTATTATACATGAGGAATCGTTGACTTTGAGACAGCTTACTCATATAAAATTTTCTAATACAGTCCATAGAATATAAATCGCTTAGCCTATAATAGAAACCCCTAAAAAGCATGGAAAAGTACACATAATACATATCGTTATTAGTGCATGTAACATACATACATTTTTAGTGATTTTTTCTTTACTCTTTTCGCGCAATAATTGTATATTATTTTTATAATGATAGATACAGTATGTAATATTTACAAATTTTATGCCGGGGTCTTAAATTTCATTTAAGAACATGAAATTCCACCAAGACAAAATCATTATGATATATTTATAAATTATACCTATTATGAATGACTTTTATCACATATAATTTAAAAAAGTATATTATTTTTAAGACAGTGATTTTTATATTAGAGAAAAAAATCCAATTTATCAATGAAAAATTAAAATAACTTTATCATAATATTTACTGTTCACCTATTGTAATGATTAATATCAAAATAATTTAAAAAAACGAGAGTGTTTATTTATTTTTCATCATGGTAAAGAGCAATATAAAAAATCATATAAGTTAGACGGTAGACATTGCATTGTATAATAATTGGGGGGTTTTAACTAGTCATCCAATATTGCTTATAAATTTAATTAAATTAATTATTTAAAAAAAATATAAGGCGCTTTGTCGCGTTATTAAATAACGCATTCTCCACGATAATCCTATTTTTTTGTACAATTTTACATCTCGTATAAAAAATGCTTACTGTATTCATTCCCCGCATAAATTTATCGTAGATATGTATTTTGTTACGAAACACTGTTGTCTACAAGAGAGCTTTTGTCTCCGATGATATTTTCAAGTTTTCGTTTGCCAGTCAAAACAAAATTAGGAAATACTTTAATGACCTCAGGCCGGTGTTTTAGCTTCACGGTTTGCGAGTGTGCCAAAGAAAGTAACTGTCTTCCGTCACTCCATCCTCAAGAGATCCCTCAAAAGAAATCACACCAAAGACACTTGGAACACATCCAACGTCTCTCTTTAACATCACTCTTCTATTTCAACCTCAACGAACAAAGAACAGTTACTATTTTTTATAAACTCATTAGACACTTGACGGAGCGTATCTGCATAATTTGTCTATTGACTGTTTTTACTCAATCGCAACTTATAAAATCATTATTTGCCTGACTTGAAACAAAAACATTGTTGATATTTACTTTTTTACCGTTGTAAACACATTCAACATAAATGAAACTTTGAACCTGCAACTTTTATTTTACGCCATACCATAATAGAACGAATAAAAAATCGTCTAAATGCGTCTACAGATTAATGAGTCTTATTCAGGAAGAAACAGGAATCTATAATCGTATTTTAATACTTGTTTAAATCTAAAAGAAATACTCGGCTAAAGGTGTGTTATATTATATATGATAATTCAAAATTGACAAGGTAAAGGAGCACGTTTTTTTGTTTTTGTGTCAACAATAATAAATACAATATTTCACAGCGTACGTATAATATCTACATAAGTAGGTATGGAAAGATTTATTACAAAATAAAATCCAAATAGTGCGATATATTTATAGATTTATTACTAATTTAGAGTTAGGGTTGCATTTGTATATAATTTTTATTACTTTATCTACTACCAAAACGCACTTAGTCATATCATCAATATTTCGGGAGAAAAAAAATAACTGAGTCAAATTTAAATTTTTAGTTTCTGTTAGTTAGTCTGGTAGTTGAAATAGAGGTATTCTTTATAATTGTGTTATATTTGGAAAGATAAAAAAGTCATTGTCTAATACCACATTGTAAATTATTAAAATATGTACCATACATTTATAGTTCTGTTAAGACTGTGACTATTTTTTTACTAATTCATCATTATCTCATAACTATGAAATATGACTTAGTGCATTTTGGCAGTGTCCCCTTGATATAATGGTTGATAGTTGATTTAGTTGTGCATACCAATATTTAACTTTTTTAATGAATTTGTAATTTATCACGGATAGAAGTGGTCTGAGTGGGAGTTCATTAACAAGTCGAACTACCAGTTTTACCGACGATCAAGTAAGGAGAGAAACCTCGAACTATCGATTAAGACTTAATTACTAGCATCGTGGGTACCTATAGTTTCAATAAGATGAATGCTCTGCAAGATAAGGATCGTGCATTGTAAGAAGGTTGACAGCTTTCAGGCTACCTGTCAATACTGACCATCTGACAGGTAGACAAACTAACCAGCTCTACAATATCAGCTACTTCTACTACTGTACGTATCAAACCCAATAAACGAACACGAATAATATATTTAATTCGCAACGCAAGATTCAACAACCTGAAGTCTGTATCTATTGAATATTAATTGACTTCAATGGGTTGAAGTTCACCTTATTTTACATTCAAAACAGTGTACTTGTCAGGGGTCTTCAAACCCTATTTGGATGTATAGAAGATTGATAGGTGCATGAGAACACATATCTTATTTGATTCCCTTTGAAATTTCCACCATTCAAATACGAAGCAATTAGTGAAATAAATATTAATACATACATTTATTTCCATTGCAAGTAATCCATTTTATAACTCTTTATATTTTTATAACATTAGGAGACAGATTAAAAAATATATACACATTTTATTGAAATATGTGCACAAATGGGTACCTATTGTGTATTTCAATAAGGATATAGAATATCGAAGTAACTTCAAACTATTAAAAAAATTTCGTCAGCAAACAATTTTTTAAAAGAATCCAGTTTCAGATAAATACATTTTAATATATATCGCACCTTTAAAACGACAACGTGTTATTTAAAAAACAGTGATTTTACAGAATAGCACTCTTTATGTTTTGAAAATTCATTTTTGAGATATCGTCGAGGTAAAAACAAAAATACATTTTTTTAAATAACACGTTGTCGTTTTAAAGGTGCGATATCTAGCAAATTATTATAATTGTTAAAAATATATTAATATCTAAAATCTCCAATCAAAAGTATGTATCTACTTACTAATAATTACTATTACTACTACTACTGATTAATATTTTTTATCATCTAATTAACTATTTATTTATTTATGCTCCGAGGAGCTTTTATTTTAGAAAGGGCCTTTTTTAGAGGTTTTTTTATACACAACAACGTGTTAATTGTCTGTCGGTGATCTTAATTATTACTAGTTACACAGGTCACCGACATAATAATCAGTATTTACCTTACAATCCAGGAAATCAGAGTAAACCTGGATCGAGACGAACGATCGGGATGTTATTAATATTATTCCCGATCTCCCAGTCGTAATAGCCGATCAAATAAATTTAAAAATTCTTGACTTGTGTATTCTATGTAAAAATGTCATTGTGCATGAAATTATTTTATTTCATATTCTTATTGACTATGTTATATTATAATAAAGTATTTTTAGCTAAACGACCATCGTATTAGCAATTCTTTTGAAAAGGCATCAAGTATTGAAAACGTTGAATCAGATATGAATACATTTCAAATTCAAATGTACAGCACAAAAAGGTCGTCCTCTGTTATTGTAAGTGAGTATTATATTATTGAGGCACAATGCAATCAAATGGTAGAAGAGGGTATCATCACCGATTGTTATTATAGCAATCGAGAGTGAATTGAATTTTTCAAGCGGAAAACGAGTCAGTGGTTTGAGATTTGAATTTCCGCTATTAAGGCTGAGAGGTAAAAGTGCTTTGAATTACCGTCACGTCACGTCACGGCACAACCTCAACACTAAAAATACATATTTCCTAATGCACTCGCCTACATTATCAGACTGTCATCTCTTTCAAATTATGTGCGATTAAAGTCATTCAATTCGTAACTAAGACTTCCTTTCATCAACGCTACACACATTACCGACTCTTGCAATGCCTATAATATTTTAATAGGAAACGAAGATGAATCATACAATTTAAATTTATTTATCACGTTGCATTTTATAATCAAACCTCGGACTAGAGGGTGAAAAAACAGGTTTTCAATTACTCACATATTTTGCGGCTTACATTTTTATTATGTGGTAAAATGTATTATTATTCTATTTGAATTTTCGGACGGAACAGAACAATCTTGATTCATATATTTTTATTTTGCTTTATAGTTTGTCTCATAAATATACCTAATATAAAGAAACTACATAATATAATTTTTGCTGCAAATATCAGTGAGTTGAAATAAAATAATACATTAATCAAATAATAAAGCAATATTAAAAATAAATATACTTGAAAGCTCTTCATTACACCCTCTTGGACTAGGTCTCTTTATTGTCTGATTATTGCAATTTCATAGGATTACAATAACGAATCATACCATTTATGTGTTGGTCCGTTCATTTGCGGCTTAATATACAGGATGGTTTTAAACTAACTGGGAATATTTTAGGGGGTGGTAGGGTTTTGAAAGAATATTTAAAAAAAAAATTAATTAAAAATTAAAAAATATTTAATAGTGCTTTTAGAATCGAGTTTGGGCCACCATCTTGGAATCAACTGATTCTCTGAAGTACTCAGTAGTGACTGTTATACGTAATTAATTATTTTTTACTATTAATTAATAAAAAACAATAAAACAAATGATATTTTTTCGATTATTCTTACGATACCCTACCACACCCTAAAATATTCTCAGTTAGTTTATGTCCACCCTGTATAAAGTTTCGACATTAATTACCCTCCTTATATTACTCCCTAGCTTCCTTTTAACATAACCATAGTTAAACTTTCAAACCATCATCATTTAGTAAATTAAATCCCATTATAACTTTTTAATGTAAAAAGAATATCTATTACAAATAAATCTTGTCGATTTTCACATGGTCGTTGTTGTTCAAGGTGTCGGATATTTTGATGACGTCCAATTTGAAAAATGTTAGGTGAGTTTAGTAGGTAGGTTTTGTAATTTAATAGTAAGCTTGATATAGTTGTAGTATAGGATCAGTGATCCGCTTAACCGCATTCTATTTACGACCACCGTTGTAATCTCGACATCCGCTCACATTTCATTGCGATACTGTCTTCCGCTCCAAGTGAATTTGTTCAGACCACAAACTTATACGTTTTATACATTGTTCTAGTCTCAAGTACTACTCCTTAAGATATACAACCGCCAGGACCTCAATCCACTATGTAAATTCTCATGTCCATCCGTGACTGTGAGCTTTCAGGCCAGAAAGAGAGAGAGAAGTCTGCAATTTCCCATCCATTCGTGTGCGGTCTTGTGATGAAATGTCATATAACCATACTGCATTTATTTTTAATAGTTGATAATATATTTGTGTCCAAAGGTTAAATTTTAAAATATAAAAGTATTTGAATTGCCTATGTATTTCGCAGGGGGCTTTGTTCACCACTTTACTATTCATAGCCGCACACCGTTCCGAAGCCTCCCCTTGAACTTTGAGAGGCAAATGTGAACTTTAATGGCTTCTTGAGATTACATACACTATATGCGTGTGCTTTTGATTAAAATATAACATAAAAAATATGAAAGCAATATTGAAGGCGGTGTATTGAACGATCTTTGGCGAGGGCAGCGTCATAAAATGGGCACTCGACAATATTTGAAAATAAAATAGCCCATACAATTGGAATAGGGGGTGTAAGATGGTAGAATGTACCCTTATGGGCCATTTCTTCCTGGGCAGCCTTTTGTAACCTCACACAATGTACCACAATTTTTTTTTTTTTGAAAAATTTAGCCATACAACCATCACATTTTATCAAAAAATGCATTCAGTCTTTGAAAAACATGTAAAATGTAAAGTTATCTTAAAACTCACCACCTTAATCTGCTCAGCATCGATGTATATTTGTATTCCATATTAAAAAAAAATAACCATACTCTGTTTTCCCTGGCATCTTGTATAAATATTCACATACGGCTTCACTATTTTAAAATCATAATACTTTAAAAACTTCTATAATATATAATCGATTCCATTGAAACTGCTATTAATTAATTCAATTAACGGGGTGGATTTGATTTATACTAATTATATGAATAACATGATTGATTGACACAATAAGCTTTGATAATATATTATTGCTGTATTTACTCTCCACATAACAAGCTGATAGATTAAGAAAAACACACAAACAAATCGAATGTGCCAACATTTACATCTGTGTACTATTTGATTCTTCGAATTATGCTAATGATACTGTTTTCGAGAAATCGTATACGTACTCAAAAATATACATATATTCGACAGGCGAGTATTAAAACGTCAAATGAATTACAAACAGCAGTGGTTAAGTGTTTTGAGAATTAGAGATTGAGGAAAACGGCGTCTCGTATATACATTACAGTTTTATGGGCGAACGAACATAATTTCTATCATAGAGTGATATTTTAAAATATAACACGTGTCTATAATAAAAGTATATTTTAATGTTAGATGCAAATCGATAAACCACACAATCCAACGTGCAAGGCCTCGTAAAAAGTGAAAACACGCGATTTCCTCATACACTTAAGAGTATTTAGAATGGCATCACGTTGCGCATAGTGACAGATTTAAATGTAGATAATCCCAACAATGACTTCTCGTATGATAATGTGTTTTTGTTGTTTCTTTTGTGAGGCAAACGAGCGAGAATAGATTTTCATGATTTCGTAATGCGAGTCGACACTAAAAATACCTAAATCGACTCTTATCTTATCTCCTTCGAACACAACATAAAGCCATGGGCGTGCTTTGGGGATATTACGATAACCATAACATAACATAACACACATGCACAACACACAACAATAACCACTGAAACACAATATTTCATTTTGTATAAAACAATAACGATTTTATTGAGAATAATCATAATAAATAGTATTATCATTATTTAAGCGTATGATTTCTATGACTAGTGTCTGTACATTAATTTCATCAATCAATGGTTCATTTATACATTTACATATTAACATACATAATATTAAAATCGTGTCGAATGAGATACAATGTCCTAGCTATGCGATACAACAATGCGTGTATAACATACATAATAAAGTCTAAACATTACACGATTCACACATAGGCAATGCGCGCCCGGCTATTTAAGTTTCATTTATCATTTTAATATACAATATATATATATTTCAGATTTGGCCGTCGCGAACATTGCGTTCATATTCTACGGTTACAGTACGAGTACAGACATTACGAAGACGCGAGCGGCCTCTCACTATTTTTGGAATAGAAACACTATCACATCACGACTGGGACTGGGAGTGGGTGTTCGTCGTTGACAATGTTCACACAGCCTCGTAATAAGGCAAGGGCTGCGTGACTAATTGTTGGCAATCTCTCGTCCCCCACGCGGCTAGAGCCTGGCACGAGTACACCGGCAACTCCTGCATCTGCATCTGCGGCTGAAGCTGTAACTGCGGCTGAAGCTGAAGCTGCGGCTGCTGTGCTACGCGGCAAGACTCCCACGTCGTAGGGTACGGGACTGCATTGCCTGCTCCTCTGCTCCTCTTCACCGGCACCCGCTGCTTGCCCACCGGCAGGTTGTTCTCGAAGGGCCTCCTCCTCTGCCGCTCGAGGTTCCTGAAGTGGCAAGGGTGTATCATCAGCAGCGGCTCTATCTTGACTCCTTGCGGAGGCTTGGCACACTCGGGCAACTCGTACTCGACACTGCAGTCCACGTGCAGTGGCTGAAAGTAATCCGGTTGCGGCTGAGGCTGATGCTGATGCTGATGCTGCAGCTGGTGGTTATTATACCTCGTCGACATGGACATGGCTAATAACAATGTTAAACTCGAAGTACAAATACAATAACAAAGTATAGAAGCTCCCACAATACACTTGCACGGCACGGGGCGCACCGAGGAACTGACCGGCCCCTCGTCTCTCCGCTGAAACATCCGATCAGCTGACTCCGACCATGTTTCATCACAGCACTCTACTGCCATCCCGCGATACTCTCGCTAACTTATACCAACACTACCTCACTATACATTTTCACTAACTTCCTACAAAGTGAATTTCTTGAAAAACTGTATTTCTTGAAAAGAAACATCTAATCATCGAAACATGTAACACACAACACCCATCACACCTATAACTCAAATGTGGTTTTACCCAAACAAACTGTTATTTACTTTTTAAGCATTATATTTCGTAATTGTTTTGTTAATATTGCTTTTATTGTTGTTATTATTTATTAATCTTCATATTTGTAAATAGGTTTTTATTTATTTTTTCCCATTCTTTCTATAATTTAATACTATTATTCATGTCAAATTTAAATAAAACATTCTCATGTTAGTTATAGGTAAAAAGATGTATATACTCTGTACGCCTAAGACTATTTCCAAAGATGTATTGTTCTATCAATCATTGTAAAAACTTATGCATTATATTTAAATTGTAATATATAATATATATTAAACCTATCACACAAAGTGTACATGGAAAAAACATACAGTAAAACCTCGTTTTTACGTAAAAATATGAAAGAAATGTAATATCTAGGGTTTGAAATTTCTTACCATGTACGTTCGCATAGTATTATTTTAAAGTTTAAGAGATCAAAGGTTGTCTTTAAATCGACGACGATTATGACGGAGCGTTTAAATGCACCCCCGCAAATTTTGGATTCATTAAATTGTATTTTGACTTCACAAAAAAAGCTTTACTTGTTTTCTCTTCGAACGGATGAGATTGCGAACTGGACTTATAATTAAATCAATGAATGGAGTTATTAATGATTGCTTTCAAGTCTCGTCCGTTCGACATAAATGTGTGAAAATATTTATAAATAACCCACTATTCGATGTTGTTGTTTAAATAAATTATTATACGGCATGTTTGTAAATATTTTCCAAGATGATGAGGATAATGATGTCTATTGATTATAGATGTTCGTAGATGATTTTAATAATAAGCGACAATGAGATAAGTCTTAAATAAATAAATGTCGGCAATGATGTGCCACCTATTATTATGTCTTGTTTATGAAAATCAACACAATCCTTTTAATCCCTATCCCACTTTTCCTTAACATTTTTGAGATCAAAGGTTGTCTTATCGGAAAAACGTTAATGATACTCCAATAAATCACTCATTTACTCGACAGCTTTAGATAAATGACAATAAAATTTCAATTAAGTCCAATTCAGTATTAAATCTTAAATTTCACTTCAAAAAATAAACAATAATAATTTACTGAAATAAATATACAGTGAAACCCCTCATAACGAGTACTCTGCATAGCGAGCAGTTCGCATTACGAACAATAAAAACACTCAAAAATTTGCTGCTTAGCGAGCAAAATGTGAAATACAATCCTAACTCTGGACGAAAACACAGTTTTTTTTAATTCCATGCAAAATAAAATTAGTAATGATCAAAATGATCAAAATTAAATATATATAAAAAAAAATTAACTAATTTCTCAAATTTCAGGAAAAAAGACGTCAAATTCTACCAATTATTTAATTTTCTGGTGAAAAAATATTAAATTATGTTTCTGCCGTGACAAAACCATCAATTTGAAAATATTTCATAAAAATAAATTAGTTTTCATAAAAAACGTAAAATCGTGGTTTCACTCTCTAGACGGAAACACAACAAATCCTATTAACCTCTTGCATTCGGATTACTTGCGTTATTTTTTTTATAATTTTTATTCACACTTTCAGTGGATTTAAAAAATATAAAGTTACACAATTTCTTGGTTTAAATTGTTATAATAAAAATGCCTTAATTCAACATGTCGTAAATGTAAAAGTGTACCTATACTTAATGAAAGTGCACATGATCAAATTTTCAGGTGTCGTGTTGGTTTGAGATGTCGTGTCGGGTCAAATCTAAATTTCAGGTCACGTTAGGTTGATGTGAAAAAAATCTAACATAATATTTAACTTCATTTCGAATGTGTGAAATATAAAAATAGCGTCTGTATGTTTTTTTTGCAAAAGCCACCACACAAAAAGCATGCACACACTAACAGATTAATGTATGTAAATTGGTTGTGTGTATTTTCATTTATCTGCATTCCGAAAAATACAGAAACTACTGTTTGGCTATGGCTTACCGTAGTAAGTATTTTTTAAAGCTAACTTTTTCTAGCCCAAGTTATATTAAATTTTTATGGACTATGGAATATTAAACGGTAGAAAAATGATTTATAACTTTTTACTAAATTCGAGAATCCTTTATACATTATGAATATCTACTGACATTATATTATATAAACATTAGATATCGCATTGCATATAAACAATTCGTGTAATTTTGTTTATTCCGTGTATGCTGTGTCTCCCTCACTCAATACATTTCTAGTGGCCCCTCAGAGTGGTTGTGACAATACTTTGGCGATTAAAACGCAATAATATTTTAAACATCTCAAAGAAGTAGTCAGCGGTAAAAACTGAGCCTAGAACTATTTGACTGTATGTTTGAGTACATATGACATGTAGTAACAATGCATTTACCCATTTTACTGTGAAATATTACTGAAGATATGAAGAGAGATGTTTACAGTATAATGTTTGCCAGGTAACTCATGTTTTTGGCTACTTGAACTAACCACGCATTTAGCCACTCATGCGATATCGTATATTTATATAGTATATGCTACCGACGTACTTTAATTGGTTAAGTAGTTACTACTTTATAATAACACAATTTCAGAAAGACAGTATACAAAACTAAATTATTTGCTGCATAATCTGAAATAGATTTTTTTTTAGAAAATTACTGAATATTCCTTTAAACATGACACTTGAAAGATTCATACATATCTGAAGTATGTATAAATTGAGGGAATAGCATTCATACATATCTTAAGTATGTATAAATGCAAAATGATAAAAGTGACATAACATAACCTCAAAAGACTGAGTGCGGCAACAGTGTGTGACAGGGCCGGCCTCACCAGATTTGTGTCACTTGTTATGACATATTATTACTTGGACCTAACATTGTAATTCTATTTTCAACACCCATTATATGTAGAACCTTTTTTATATTCAGATTGTGCAATATATATATATATGTTTTCACTACTTCATTTTACAAAGGTCTTACTATACTGTACAATATTGTTTTAGGGAAGTTAACAAACAAGGAAGTTTCAATATTACACCATCATCGTTTATGAATCATGTTTCTAAATCACTAGAAACAGTGTTTGGTGAAATTGCAGCAGCTATTACCATAGACTTGGTAAAATATAGTGCATCTGAAAAGAGAGCTATATTGAGGGTTCCTAGTGACTCGTATGATAAGTTATACACTTCTTTAGTGCTTTCTGGCATATTTGAAGGTTTTGAGTGTGCATACCGAATACATAAGACATCACCTTCTCTCATCGCTTTAAGTGCAAATAGTCTTAAGTATATTCACTGAGGTAATTTGTACAATTATTGTACGAAGTTTAATTAAACTAAGTGTTTGTGTTAATGTCAATTTTAAGATATCATCATGTCTGTACGATTGAATCTTGGACCTGAAGGTAAAGACCTTGTGATATTCGCCAGTAAAGAAGATCACTCTTCTCCGAGTACCGTTACATTGCCAGAAGCTGAACCTTCACCAGGACTTATCTTAGCAAATGGAGAAATCAACTGGAATTGCCCCTGTTTAGGAGGAATGGCTACCGGACCATGTGGAGTCCAATTTAGAGAAGCATTTTCCTGTTTCCACTACAGGTATTTAGCGCAATAAATACAAAAACTTCCTTTCAATAATATTTCTTAAAAATTAATACTCCCTCAAAAGAACTCTTTAGCGGGAATATCTGATGATTATGGAAAATTATGTAAATTTTATTTTCATGCCAATAATTTTGCTATCTTATATACATCAGTTCTTAATCAATCGATCATCAAAATTAGGCAATAGAATACAAAAATTCAACAAATCAGTGAGAAATTAAGTACTCAGGATGTTTTCCTACCACAAGTACAGGAAATTAAATTGTCTCACAAATGCTGATATTAAGATAACAAATAACAGTACACGAATACAATATGCAATTCAGATATTGTTCATAAATAAATGAGAATATTGCCATGAAGAAGTACTATTATAAATTTTCAAAGTTAAGAAAGTTACAATAAGCTGTATATAATATGAGGAAAGATGATGGAGTAAGGTCTGTTTATTCATCAAAGTAAATAAAAGCAAGTTATAAAAACAGCTTGTGTATGTGCTGAAATGTATTGGGAATGTCAAAAATCCATTTTCTACCTTATCTACATTAATCTTGTTGAAATGGGGGGATGTATAAATCTATTTTAGATCTGTTTCAGAATAAGATAATTTCCTAATTTGTCGTTGTGGTATCTGTACTCGATATTTACTACCATACTGAATCATCATAGTTTCCAAACTTGGAAGTATATTTTCTAGACAATTTTAAGAGAAATCGAGTAGAAAAGCTTGTACCCTACCTACTCTATATCAGTACTGCTGTCATCTTCAGAAGTTCATAACTGTTAATTTTTCTTTAATAAAACCATCTAATATTTTTTGTCACAAGGTTACGTATGTGTAGGAATTTCGCTTGTTTTTATTAGACCAAAACTATACCAATATCTCTTTCTATGCGATCAATAAAGAATCAGTAAAAAAAAATATATATAGATTTTCGAGTAAATCGATTTGGCAACAACAAATCAGTTAACAGTCTAAACCTAATGAAGATTGTTATTTTTCACTATCAAGATTATTTAAAAAAAATATTGATTTGCAATTGTGAAAAACAAATCTTTGAGTGCCTACATTACACTGTTTGAAAATAATATTTTTTAAATTTAATTATAGTGAAGCTGAGCCAAAGGGAAGTGACTGCTATGAAGCTTTTAGTACAATGCAAGAATGTATGGCCCAATACCCTACAGTGTACAACAAGGCCAATGGAGGTGATGATGATGATGACGGATTGAACTTTGATGATTTAGAAGACAAGGCTATTGAATCAAAAGACAATCGATCCGTAAAATCAGAATCATCTGCGGTGGAAAGTGATAAATAATGTTTTAAAATATTTTACCTTCGTACACACGTTCAGTGTTCAATTCAGAGTAACTACAGAATGGGCTGTTCATGGATGATTTCTTGTTAGTTTTTTTATACAGAGTTTTTCTCCAGTCTACCCTCCGAGTATTAACAGGTATTGTGTTTTTGATACCATATTACATGTATGGGGAATTTAATATTAGTCGAGACAAAATAAATTTTTAGAACAAATAATGAATTCCGTTATTTTATGTAATTGAAAATTGTATAGTACATTATTGAATAAAAAAATATTCAAATATATAAATTCGTTTTTGTTTTATAACTGAAAATTTAAATGTGCAATAATGCTTTTGTTTTTGAACATTTAAATTGGTTTGGGTTTAAATTAAAACAAATATATACGCTGTAATATTTGATTTTCTATCAAATTATAATTTTTATCATTAGTAAGTAGGTAAAAAAACGAAGAAATATTTATTTTGCACAAATTGAGGTTGGTATTTATGTATGCACAATGTGTGTGTGATATTTTTCTCGAAATCTCGTAAAATAAACATAATAGATTACCTAAAATAATAAAGTATAAATATTTTTGGTAAATATTGCATAATTAATAAGGTTAACTTGGGAAAAGCGTGGTGAAAAAAATGGAAAGTATGGTGTCAGCTTATGGGCGAGAGCCGTCAGATGTCAGCGCGTTACGGAGTGAAGTCGGCCGATGATGTGTTAGTAGTTAGTGAACCTGGATCCTCGCATCTGCTGTGTACTTGATAACGAGACCAACACTGATCTGTCCAGTGGAGAGTGGACAGTTGACAGTTGACAGTGGGAGAGTGGACAGTTGACAGTGGACAGTGACCAGTTGTTTGTGGAGAGTGACGAGTAGCAAGTGAGGAGTGGTGACAGTCCATCAGCCCTGTGAGTGGCTCGTGTCATGTGTTGACAGTGCGGCCCATATTATCCGCCGCCCCCAGAACCAGAGTCAGACTCTCCAGTGACCAGAACCTGTAGTGGCCTGTACTGTTGTACTGTTGTACTGTTGTACTCTCCTCAGCAGTGCCCTGAGATTGTACTCTTGCACAACACAGCCCAACCCTCGACACAGCAGCAGCAGCAGCAGCCAGCAGCCCAGCCATGGCCAACACCAAGCAGCCTAAAGAGAAGAGGAGGTAATCATCGGCAGTAACCTTAGGCCGTGTACAATCACGGCCGTTCATTCCCAGTGTCCTTGCTGTTGCACACTATCACAAGTCTACTTCTACAATACAACAGCAACTTGCAATCATTAACCTTATACAGTATCTCACGACGCATTAACCTCAAATCCGTGTTATCAGCCATTATGCGAAGGGAAAGTAGCATTGATTGTCCAGTGTTTCGTCATTGGGCCGAAATTTTAATTTCACCTTGATGTGACCTGCTATAATAAACCATACTAACATTAAGCCGGCTACAAACCTGTCTCTATTCATATAGGTTTAATATATATTTTTTTAATTTATATCCAAAGCGTACACCAGGAAATGATAGGAATCGTCAAAACATCAAACGTCATGCATATATTATCTTGAAGCCCACTCGGTGAGTTAAAATATATATAAAAGGCCAAGGGTTCATGGTTTATTGACGTGGAATGAGAAAATACATAATTTGCTCTTTTCAGTTTTGATGAAAGGTCAAAGGTCGCATCAAAATTACTTTTCCACAGTTTTCTTCAACTTCTCTCCGACAGTCTGACAGCAATTATAATTTTGATTATCTCATCAAATAATCAACAGCTTTTAAATTTTTTTAAATTATAAAATACTTTTTCAATCTCGAAGGTTCGATAGCCGTACAAATTTTACAATAAATTTCAGCACTTTTATACAACATTTTAATTGTTATCATTTTTTTTTACTATTACTACAATACTTTTTTAATTGTTGATTTTATTATACAGCCTGAGAGGCGTCGTAATCAGACTGTTGGAGCCATGACTCGCCGAAATGTTTACGGCAATACCTGAATTCAGACTGCGCGAAGCAGCCGCGTTTGAAAGCTTCTCACGTTGCGATAAAAAAACACAAAAAAAAAAATTGGATCCTGATACGAGGTGTCAATAAATTATTTATAATAAGCCTATCGTTATCTAAAGTTTAATTAAAGACATATTGTATTATGTATGCACATTTGATTGATAAATATTAGACTACATATTATATTTATTTTCTTTATTGATATTAGTAATTCTCTCACGAGTCAAGTGTATGAGGCGGAAATGTAATATGTCCATGCTTATGTTTAGTTAATATATCACAATTATAATATTGGATAATTTTATATGAAATTCGTTGGTGTGGAGAGACAAATATTGGACTATTAAAATTTTATCGGGCATAGAGATTTCAGATAATTGTTTATCTGATAACTAAATATATTATGTATAACGAGATAAACATACTAATATTGATTTAAATTCGTTTTAAAAAACTGACGTACAAAATTATTTAATTATCTAATGAATGATTAAAAAAATGTAAAACTGCAGTGAAATATTGTGAGAAAGAGTTTAAACATATAATATATCAAAAACCTAATAAATCTTAATATAGGGCATATTTTGCTTAGTATTAAATTGTAAAAAGATAGGAAGAAAGTAGGTACACTTGCTCCTAATAGATAATTATTAAATTATCTCTAATTATTAATTTTATCTCTAATAATATTTATTAGACCCTGATTTGCAATGGCAGGAAATGCTACCATTAATAATATTCATATACAAGGATGTTGGCACTTTCAAAACTTGATAAAAATATCCACACATAGTACATATTATGTTTTATCTGCTGGTACAAACTTTAATATTTACCATTACAATATATAAATTTACTCACTTGCGACAACTTATTTTATAAAAAAATATTTGATAAACATTGTAGATATCTTAACAAGGAAAATATGTACCTTCATAATATTTATATTGAAAATGGCAGAAGTTGGTTAAAACCATAAAGGTACATGTCATATTTGTCTTGCCAAACGATGTTTCTTTATTATTTTATTAGTCAGTTCTAAGGAAATTGGGATTGAAGTTTATATTATTTATTTATTTATTTACGCTCCGAAGAGCTTTTTTTTTATTTTTAGAAAGGGTCTTTTTGAGGGGGTTTTTTTATACACAACAACGTGATAATTGTCTGTCGGTGATCTTAACTATTACTAGTTACACACGTCACAGACTTAATATTCAGTATTCATCTTACAATCCAGGAAATCAGATTAAACCTGGATCACGACGATCGATCGGGATTTTATTAATATTATTCCCGATCTCCCAGTCGTAATAACCGATCAAATCAATTTAAAAATTCTTGACTTGAGTGGGATTCGAACCTATGACCACAGTATTAGTAGCCACGCGTCTTATCCCCTGAGCTATCACGCTGGTTATTAAACATGTTTTGTGCTGACGATGACAAAAAATTAATTATCTTCCCTCATAGCACACTATAATTTGTTTTAAAACTTTGGAATTTTCGCTCAAATCAGTCAATATGATTGATCGATGATACATTAAAACGAATTATTCTGTGCAATCTGACGCAACAAAAAACACCTTATCATGTATTGATAGACTGATGTGGGGAATAAATCGTTAATCAGTGTCTCCTCGGACGTCGTCGATAAGCTTCAGTCTTTGTTTGAATATATGGTGATCGAATCATGGTCAGCGATAGTCAGTACCATCATCAAACCTTTGAACCTGAACAATACAGAGGTTTTGATTCGTGGCCGGAAAACTTCTCCGAGCAGAATTACGCCAAACCGCAGCCACAAGAATGGCTAAATCAGCCACAGCTCTTCCAGCAAACGCCCATCCAGCAACATTCGTACGATGAAAGCTATAACCCCTGGTATGGGTATCCCCAGCCAAAAGCTCAGCCGGTTGGTAACTTCCCTTGTCAGGCGACAACACCGTGGAACTATCAAATGTGCTACGATGTCATGAATGACGGGACTTATCAACCATGCCGTTATACTGATGTCGTAGATCTCGAGGATTTTATGTAAGCATCATTATTGAAATCATATATACATTCGATGTTGATTAAACACGTTAAAACATCTTGTACGTATTCTCCATTGCGAATGAATAACTTATAATTAAGCTACCTGACAAACATGATGTCGAATCCCGTCGAAGAAAGTTAACCAAACGTCTACTTAAAGTTAATTAATCTCGAGAGTGAAATATAGCAAAAGCAATTATTAATTTGAAAGATTTTCCGTGGCTTCGTTTTCATAAAACCACAATTTTACCTGTAAATCTCGAATATACCAATATAGTGTTGGTTATAGCACCATCTAGATGAATATTGGATGACATAAAACACTTTATTACTGCTTTATTTGTGAATATATATTATGATTGTCGTATCACTCGACGATAAAATATGTGCGTTATACTTAGAATATTGTCATGGCGATCTAAATGTTTAGCTAGACTACCTTATCTAAATGAAAAATATATATTTTTCTTAGGTATTCAACACAAATAAACGCGTGTTTGAAATCAGCACGTATTGTCGTTATCTACTGTGGCAATTTAATATTGTTAAGACAGTTTACGTAACACTTCCGTCAAAATGTTTTAATAATCGAAATAATACTATGAATATCATATTTATGTCACGAACTGTTTTTTTCTTTAAATAATCTCATCATAGCGGTATGTCTCGTGAGACTATTAATGATTTATTTTTTTAATTGTGACACACACATTACGATGGTTCAAAAGTTTATATGTACATATTTATTTCATTGATCGTATTTGCAATACATTATTGTAATCATTAAATATGTATTACTTGTTCTCGTTCATAGGCAGAAGGTCGACCAAGGTCAATACAATTCCCTACAAAGTCTACACTGCTATTTATACATGCTGTATATTCTTTAGCAATTGATTTCTACTTTATTTCATTAGTTATCTAAATACAGTCAGCTTCCATTGAATAATTGTTTAGTTTTTTAACCATACGTATACTATGAAAACGACGAAGACGCCATAGTCTGATTAATTATTCCATTTTTTTTTCAGTTCTAAATATTTGCGTAATTCCAAGCGTGGTCATTATATATGCCTCATATGTAGATAATTTTTGTTGTATGAATTATGTCTTTATTTTAAATTGTTTTGAATTAAATCGCCGAAGCTACTGTTGGTCGTTGCTTCGGTTATTAGGCTGTGACGACATTGAATATATCTCTTGATAAAACGAAATATCAAATATGTATTACATACAAGAATCACATCACATTCCATTTCTAAAATAAACCAAACCCTTCCATGCATAATTTTCGCGTTGAGTTTGTGTATCTTGCAAATATTTCTTATACGCTTACTATGTAAATACATATAGTATACATTGAAGAAATTAATTTATATATTAGTTATATTGTGGAAGTGACATTAAATAAATTTAATATAATATACAAATTAAAATGAAATCAAATGAGTAATTTTTTCGGTGTTCATACAGAGTAAAATAATCGTTACGGTAAACTTGTTTACAATTCATATATACCTACACATCACCGAAATTATTTAATCGTATTTATGGTTTAGATTTCCTCAAACAATATTAAATAATATGATGATTTAGAAACATATTGTCGCAAGACAGTTAATAATCTGAAATATCTATATTAAAATCAATCCAATATGCGATCTGATAATAATAATTGTAAATTTACTTATGTATCGTTTATAGCTCGATTTTATCATTGTAATTTTTTTCCAAGCAAGATAACATTTTTTGATATCACAAATGATTATTAAACTCTTTATAAACTTTACTATGTAACTATACATAGCTTAAAAACTTTGATATAATTTTATATATCTACTATTTATACATTTATTGAAATATTCTCGAAAATGTGTGTAAAAATCAGAAAATTGTGAGCTCATCATTTATCTCTCAAGTTAAACTGATGACTATCGTATCATTAAGATATCGTTATTTTGTGAACACAAATATAATTTTAATCATTTCGTATTATTGGGAAAGGTCGGGTTTATATTTAATGTTATACATTAAATACGCTTTAATGTATTGAATACATTTAATATAGCTTTTATATATATTTTTTAATTTCTACTAAAATATCATAATTAATTCATAATTATAATTGTGTTTTATTAAATAATCGATATTGTATTACTTAGATGCACAACTCTCCTAATCTTTTATTAGAAGTAGGATTACTTTGAATCTTTCCTAATTTATAAAAATACGAAAATTTTGATTTGTTAGTAGTATTGTCTCCTGTCGACTGCAATGTGGTTATTTTTAATGTAAATACTCCACTTTAAATTGCTAATTATAACAAAAAACTAGTTATAGTTTATACGTATATTATGCATCTCGCGATATATTACGTATTCATTTACAATTTTTATATTGGAATAAATTTGCGCCGCCAATAAAATTTAATAGCCAACATGTTGACCCATTACTATAATACATGAAAAAAGTGATTTCTTGGGTGTGTCTACCGCCAAAATATCTGATTTGAATTATTATTTTATTTTGATAAAATAGCATTGATGTAAATTACATTCGGACGCCCAGGGCAAACTATTGATTTAATCGAATCATCTAATTATTTTTAAATAACCGGTTTCCCGAATATAAGAATCAAATAAAATTTATATTGCAGCCAAAAATATATGTTTTATAATAAAAATAAATAAGTACCCAATCTTTATTTGAACTGATTTTTTTAACAACTTAGTTCTTGAAATTTAACTGGTAAAAAAATTTAAGCATCGCTTGGGTATTCTGATACAGTAATGTATTTAGTAGACCTTAACTAATTATTATGTAATTATATCAAACGTTTTGAATATTTGTTGTATTTATCCCTAGTGTGGAGATTAGCATAAAGATTTTGTGTGTATGGAATTGTTTTTAGTAAATTATTTATAAATAAATAAATACCGTGACGCCTTCCCTATTGACGGGAGTCCCTTTATAAGGGGTTGGCCAGGCCACCTTGGCCTTTACGGGAGAATATAGTAGAGATGGTTTCCCAGGCCACCACACAGCAATGAGTACTTAAGATCTAGTTTGCTAAGCTAGATCTACCAAGTGACTCCGGTGCCGTGAATCGAACCCGGGAGTCTTCACTCACGAATCCGTTACACTAACCACTGGGCCACAAGGCGGCTCTAGTAAATTAGTAAATTATTTACCTGCGATTATTCACATATATAGTCTTTGTAAAGTGACCCTATTTTAAAGTAATCTTTCATTTATAAATTGCCTCCGGCCGGTTCAAATCTCAACTTGAATGATACCAAACGCAGATAATCATGTGTACATTTTTATAAAAAATATATTCACCGAAGTCGCGGATGAACGACGCGACGCATAAATTGGAGATTCGTATTCTACGACTGTCCGAAGCTCGGTGTCCATCGAGCCAATCAGAAATAAGCAAACTCGTTATATTATATGAGCATGTGGCAGTTGCTAACCGAAACATCGTGGAAAATTTTCCTTTACCTTATCTATATTTTTTTATACTTTTAATTAAAAAATGATGATGATCCCTTGTCATTTACATATGTAGTTTGTTACGTTTTGTATTTTTCCGCTATCAAATTCATACAGGCAGTCACCATCTATACATTCTTCATAAATGCGGTTAGATATATGATATTCAGTATCGATAGAATACCTTTCTACTCGTAATATCTAATAATATCTACAATGTATACAAATGCATACTGTATTCTATTTGACGGTCTTTTTATAATATATTCAAATTACAATACACACACACATATATATATATATATATATATATATATATATATATATATATATATATATATATATATATATATATATATATATATATATATATATATATATATATACTATATATATATATACTAAATACCGTTTAATGATGTATTTGTTCAAATAAATTATAAAAAATACTGTTTAATTTTATTACTAATTAGACTCATTGTAATTTAAAATATCACTCACTTTTATTAAGTATTAACAATACTCAAGTTACGCAAGTAAGTAGTGTAGACTATTTTACCAATTCAAAGTGTTTCGTTTAGCATAAGTGTATGTGGTGTTGTGAAATGTTGCCCTAATGAAGTGCGCAATCAGACGAAAAATAAAACACACGGAATCTGTATTACTCATTTTTAAAATCACATTGTGTATACTTACAAAGAACAGCCTAATATAACGGTGAATCTTTCTGGATTTGTTTATTAATGTGGCAATCGATCTTTAGTAACATTTTTTTTCACTAATTAATTGATGGATAAAACTGGTAACCTAACCTTAATGGCGAAGCAACATTTGTACAGTTAATGATCGAAATCTTTCTGGTTTAAAGACGACATTCATGATCGACGTTATTCTGGAATTTTCCAGTTGATCTTAAATATTTCAATGTTCATATCAACAAAAATATTCTCATTATTTTCGTCCTTCCATATGTTTGCATTTAATAACAAGACAAGTGGCACTTGTATTCATTTTATTTTATTTAATATTCTATGTGTTGTGATGAACAATGCATTTATATTTATAAATCATACATGTAAACCTTTTAATACATGACACACACACGACTTGGATAAAATCATACCCCATTTTGATTCTGTGTCGGTTTCATCTACATACTTTTTTGGTTCGGTATCACATTAAAGATGGTAATACGAGGTGTCTGCATTGAAGTTGTTCAAAAAAATTTAAATGCTTGAACAGCGCATTTTTAATACTACCCGTATGGTAATCTGATTTTTATTGTGAGCATTGAAAATGCCAATTTTATTTATAGAAAAATTATTTGGAAGTTTATTTACATTTCATAAGCTCTCAAATACATAGTATGTATTTACCATACATACATATACACTTCAACGTATATTTTTTTCTTAATCCAAAACGGTTTTCGTCATTTTCTACATACCTGTATTAAATAGCATGTAATTTTCATCAGTATCGACATTTTGAATTAATATAAGTTTTACACATATATGAATACATGAATTATTCATTCCATTTGTTGATTTACCTAATGTGGGTTGAATAATTGCATTTTTAGTCGAACGTTCATCTGGTGACCTGGTCCATTTGATTTTATTCTCTTTTAGTCACATCTTTCATACAATGTTAAGTAAGTCGATCACTAAATGTCGATAATTTATTATCTGAACGTATTTTAATAGGGAAGGCATATATATATATATATACGCATATTTTTAAATTATTATTGTGTGTTAATCAAACAAGTTTGCATACTTGGGTTACATACATACGTAAAGCCGGCCACTCACCTACAGCTTGTATCACTCATTAACTGTAGGTGAGTGACTGCCTTTAGTACCTATACCCCATCTTTTCTCGTTAATTTATTCAAGTTATAAAAGATTAATGATAAGCCTTTGAATCTGATTATTTCTTGTTAAATATCCTGGTTCCACCAATTTGACGTTAAAGAAACCTGTATAATGCATATCTTTTCCTTTATACGTAATATGAGAAGCTTACACATCTATATGTACGTATATTTTATTTCAATTTACTATTGACCACAATTTTTTTATTAGGAATGCCTTGCGTTTTTCATTTTTTACATTTTATTAAGTTTTCCCTTGTTTATTTTTTATTACATTTGTTTTTTTTTACCTTTTCATAATTTGTATTCACAATTATGTCACCGTTGATTGTTTTATTTTCTATATAAATGGTAAATTGACAATACAATAGTGTCGTTTGTGTTTTTTTCTTCTCCTTTTTACCTCAGTTTAATTTATTGATTTCTTTTCTTTTATAACCTTTATTAGGCATTTTTATTGCATTGCTGCGTTTTATGAAATATTGGTTAAAATATGACTTATGTAAGAATTCTTTCCTCTATTTGAGTTTGCGTATGACATATATTAGTACTTTGATAAATTATTTGCACATTAGGGACATTTAATATTAGATAAAGTGTCTATTACTAACATTAAAAAATACTAATAGTGTCCAATATAAGACCATATACATTGTATCGAAATTGAATATGTTGAGTGTAAAACTGTTGTTTTGGAATTTTTCTACTTGTGAATATTTAGTTGCATTTATATTATGGTTATTGATTCTTTTCAATGCCACCGACTTGATTATTTCTTTTTTATTATATGTCTTTTTGGTTATTATATGTATGTATACTATATAAGCAAGGTGAAACCTGACCAATAATATTTAAAAATATGTACCAAAGGAATCTAATCTACAATCATTCAATAGAGTTGACATCTACTCAGTGAAATTCTGTAATTTAATTAAAATATTCTGATAATTATAATCAGTAGATATTTTTAAAATAATGCAGATAAAATAATAATTTCAGCTTCGAGAATTTTATGCTCGAAGTTTGGGGTTCTTAACCGAGTTGACAATCAAATTGGTTTCTTTATTTCTTTTTTTGGCATTCTTTCAAATTATCCTGTGCTCCTAACCCTTATAATATGTGTTTATTTACCATACATAAAAATCTTTTTATATTTTTTATAATGTTACACCAACGAGTATATTCTTTTGTGTTTATATTTATTGTTTTTTTGCATTGCTTATAAAAATAAAAACTACTGTTATAAAGTGTGTAGACAACTTTTCGATCAAAATTTTATCAAAAATATTTATTATTGTGTATAATGAACACAAACTTAGTACATATTTGTATTTATTCTTTATTCTTAATCTAGACCTGTCACGTATAAATATTGATGCCATTTCAACAGAATTTAAAAAGTATTTATAATTAACAACCTACCTTTAAAAAAACGATTATCATCAGCATATTATTTATTTCTATTCTTGTTCATAGTTTGGATCACCAAGGTTATCGATTATTTCGCATTCACCACTTGTCTTCATTTTGTACGCACACGAAGGACGTTGGAATCGTTCTATTAATATATAATCTTGAAATAAAAATGTTTTAGTCCTCTATCTTCTAATTAATATTATTTATATTTTTTTAAATTCATACGCTTGACAATAATTAAGATTTATAACTTGATGATTTGTATTATCAAACTACATACTGGGGAAAAAAATTATCTAAAAACAACATATTGACTATATTTTTTTGTCTTGCAACACGGCGATACATTATTATATTTTATTTCGTATACATTTAGTAGGTACTGATAGTAAATAGTAAAGAAGTTGCTTCGTATCCATAGGAAATTTTCACATCCCTTTCAATAGTATAAAACCCAAATCATATGATATTTTTTCTTTTACAATGTTATTAACTCAGCAGTGCAATGACACTTTCACATGCCACACATCACACCTTTTTATACCCAATTCTAAATGTACTCTCCGAAGATTTTCAACACCGAAAAAAATGCAATCAAATGTATTTTTTAGATTATTTAAAAATTATAGACGGGCTTAATATTATCAATATAAAAATACTTTTTGGCGTATCGATTATTATGTGCCACGTGTTTCTCTTTGATATCACGCGTTTTATTCACAACATCGTTATATAAGTATCACGATTATCTTTTATGTACAATATTCCTTCGTCCAACAAAACGTATTGAGATTAATGTATCAAACAGTAAAGTGATAATATTTCAACAATTACAAATATTTTTGTATAATAATAATTGTATTGTAACAAATCCTAAAAATATCACAAGGGCAAACAATGATCTACAGTAATGAATATTGTGTAATAAAAATAAATAAATATGTAATATGTCCGATAGGATTTTATCTAAAACAAGTACATTAGAATGTCAGACTACTAATCAAATCCCTCACTAATAAAATAATACAAAATTTACCTCCTCTTTCTGGCCTCTATCTTATCAGAACGCAAATATTTGATACATTCGCTTTCTTATAATATTGTTTATATTTTGTGCTTAAAAATATTTGTTTAGCTTTTCATAACGAAAATTGGTAATGCTATCAAAGCACATAAGTTTACGATCCTCACAATTACTTCTTATCTGTATTACTAGGTCGATATCGATGCTATATATTATTTGTTAATACGTGTTGCCAACAGATGGATTTAATTAACTATGGAAAGATGTCAGGCTTTTTCTAACCGAGAAAATTCTATGAAAATTCAACATAATTACTACTATTGACAACATTATTCTCGATGAAACGTCGAAGACACCATAAAATTCTTATATTGTTGACAATCAGGTTCTTTAAAAAAATCAACATATTATTTTTCACCATTAAAATGTTTACTTCTTGATTTTTTTGGATTTCATTTATTTAAATTCTAAAAAGTAATTTATTAATTTCACAATAACTATGTAAAAGTATATAATATAAGGCCCGGACTGTTGCGTCATTGTGATAATAGCACTTAATTATTAGTATATTTTATAATTATTTTCGACCGCACTTGTCAATTGATTCAGAGCCGTGCTCCAATTTATCGTAGACCAAACGGCCATGTTGGTGAATATTATATTTACATAATATATTATTATCAAAAACTATTTACTATATAAATATATATAAATATTTAATTAAAATGCGTACATCTGAGATCACATAAAGGTGAACGATCTTTCTAGAAGTAAACAAGGAAATTATAACCAGGCATGGATAATAAACACGTGAATACACTAATCAATGGTCTCGATTTATTAGCGCTCTTATTTTGATAAACTGTATTTTAATGTTTACTGTGGAATCATTTATTGTCATTCATAAATCCACCAACTTTTAATAACAAATACAACTCGAATAATAAAATCATATTCAATTATTAAATGATTATTTAAATTTATTTAAAAAAAATATTCTGTGTTCCGACACAACGTATATTATTTGTATTATCATTTTTAGGAATATGTAAAATTCGTATTTCAATATATGATTTTTTTAAACTTCTCGATTAACCTTGGCAGTGATCCATCTACTCTTAAATATTTAAAATAAGTATATAGAACGAATTTTCATCAAAAACATTGACAGCACTGTATGTATTATAAAAGAAATAAAATATAAGTAAAAAATAGAAAAATACCGCAAAATTAATAATTTAAGATCCCGTTATATCGCGAATTATAATTCAAATTAAAGAGTTAATTTATTCCAGTTCTTCTTTAACTTAATTATAAATAATATAACCTGGTATGCAAAAAAAAATATTATCTCAATAAACGTGTGAAACTTATCACCGAATTAGAACAGCTGGATGTCTCGAGTTCGAACCTCGTGTTTTGTTTCTAAATTTTCCACTTTACGAAAATAGATTCTGCTCACCACCAATTTTGTTTACCTTGCCAACGATATTAATATTAAAATATTCGACCAAAAAAAGTTTTCACATTTGTCATTTTTATATTAGGGCTATTGTTATATGGCTTATTTTACGATATCATAAAGTCCACGCATATATGATACATAAGTATTGTATTGTGCTCTGCATTTTATGAACCCTTTCTTTTGTACAGTTTTCAACAAATATTTAATATATTTTTTTTTATCATTTCCCCGTCATTAAGCCAACGTTTTGCCACTATCAGTGTGTCACAGTGCTTATCACCATAATAATGGTCACCCGGCAGAAACACGAGACATGTCATAATAATCATCTGCTTGTATTGTTAAAATTATTTCACTTTCGAATCGAACTACGCTGCGAATGCTAAAAGGGTCGTAATCATGTTTTCTTGAATCATAACTATATGACCATATTATTAATATATTTTGCTCAAAATTAAATAAAATGTTTACAAATAATCGCGCACCAGTTATCCATGTATGGATCAATTCCATAGTCAAATACATAATTACTTCATTATTGTATTTTTTATTAATTCCATTCAATTTTAATGCCATAGTGTAATGTATTTACAACTTGAGCAATAAAATATACCTATTCATAATCTAATGTGGCATGACTATCAAAACTCTTATTATTTATAATACATACTCAATGTGTGATTTATTTAGGTTAATTATATTTATATTGGATATAAAAAATCTCGTTTTGTTCATGATTATTAAAATGCATTCACAGTATCCTGTCCTTTTTTTTGTTTATGATATTTTCATATTGGCATTTGACTCGTACTCGATATGAATATGACTGACTATAAATTTTCAATGATTCTTTCTTTCTTTACACTATGTTCTCATTGTGTATTAAAAGTTATCTGTTTGTTCATTATAATAGCTTAATTTATAACTTCTATTGCCATAGTCAAATACAATTATTTTAACTGTGTTGATACAATATTAAATTCGAATAAACGAATTTCAGTTACAGTATGATTTTCCAAAAAGAACAGTTGTACACTTCATAAACTAACTATACTAAAAATTTTGGGAACGATAGTATTAATAATCGTGTATATTATAATTTTCAGGAATAATGAAAAAAGAAAAGAAAAATCTCGAGATGCAGCACGATGTCGCCGCAGTAGAGAAACTGAAATATTCTCCGAGTTGGCACATTCATTACCGTTAGCTCGTGATGAGATCGATCAACTTGATAAAGCTTCTGTTATGCGATTGGCGATATCCTACCTGAAAGTCAGAAGTGTGATGGCTTTGTGTAAGTAAAATAATGAAATCAGATTTCAACCAATCATGTACAATTATTATAATTTATTATATTTTCAGTTCCTGAAGCTCCAAAAGTAAAGCCTTGTACAGATTCTAAATGTCCAGATGAGTCTGTTATCTGCAAAGAATTATCTTATTTGAAAGCACTCGATGGATTTGTAATTGTTATTTCGCCTGATGGTGATTTAATTTACTTATCAGAAAACGTTAGTGACTACCTTGGTGTCTCCCAGGTAATGATTTTAATATATACATAGAATATATGTATTGGTGTTTAATTAATAATACTTTTTTTTACAGATGGACCTCATGGGTCAAAGCATATTTGAATTTAGTCATCCTTGTGATCATGAAGAAATTCGTGATATTTTATCAAAAAAACATCATGACAAGAATCAAGATGGATTACAGGAACCCAAATCTTTTTTCATCAGACTAAAATGCACATTAACTAGCAAAGGAAGAAATGTTAATTTGAAATCTGCTTCCTACAAAGTATGCATATCAGTAAACTATATCAAAACTCTTAATAAACTATAATATTCTAGTAGTACTATTGAAACTACAAAAATGCTATTATCTGTGAATTAGTCATGTCCAAATTTCAGAATTTAGTTTTCGGTGAATTCTCCATATTATATGACTTAAATCCTTTTTCATTAATACATTATTCTTTTTTAAATCCTTATATTTGATTAACTAAGGATACTCAATAAAACTACATTAAAATGTCGAAAATCACAAATTTGGACTTGACCACTTTTAAAAATGGTGCATAAAAATAAAATTGGTACAATTGTTATTATAGTTAGAATGAAGTGTTGATTAAATCATTACATGATTAAACACATTTAAGTAGCTAAAGTGCTAGTTTTATATTATACATATTCGATAAAATAATCCAGGTTTTCTATTGCTTTGACAAAACGACAAATATCAAATTAAGAAAAATGCAATACATAATAGAAAAACAATAACAAAGGTTTTAACTGTCAAATTAATAAAAATATAGGCTATATATTATCCTACGATTAACATACAGTAAAAAAAATGATAGAGAATCGATTTTACGCCTCGACAAACTCATTAACACAAAGTGGCGGCACTGTTGAACTAAACATAAACACTATACTAGATATGTAACAGTATATGTGTTTATCTGTTTTTATTTATATTTATACATTTTTAAATTACACAATTACATTGAAAAAAAATCTAATAATATTTATATTCCTTACTTTTTGTTAAAAATATTAAACTGCCATTCTATTTTTAGGTTATTCATTGTACAGGGCATATTTTAACTGGCAACAATGAACTTAAAACTGAAGAAATTACTAATTCTTCCATAAAAACTGAAAGTAAAGCTTCATCGGATTCAAGTGATAACACAAATGACGATGAGTCCATGGATTCTGATGAGATAGAAAGTAAAGAAATAAAACCATTCAAAAAGATTGGTTCTTTAGTTGCTGTTGGAAGACCAATTCCTCATCCAGCAAACATTGAAGTCCCATTAGATTGCAAGACGTTTCTTTCCAAACACAGCTTAAATATGAAATTCACATATGCTGATGATACGTTAGTATTTCATTATCATAAATATGTTTTTATTCATTATTATTTGTATCAATCACATTGTTTATAAAAACAATTAAAATTTTTTAAAACAAATAATACAATAAACTGATTAACTAATTTCAAGTAACTATTAGTATTATATTTAGAAGATTAAATACGAATTAGGTTGTATTCACTAATAAGTCACATTGTCAAAAACCTATACATAGTTTTTGTATTGCAAGATCAATATAATTTATATTATATAGGTCCCTCGAAATTAACCTTAGATTAGAATGCATAAAAAATGTCCTCCATACGATTTTTTGTTAATGTTAGTAGCTCATTTTCGTCTTTTCACTTTTATTTATTTATTAATTGGTATAGCTAGTTAATTGAAAATATATTGATATAATAATAATCCATATCATTTTTTTGTAGCATGTTAGATATTCTCGGATATGATCCTCAAGATTTAACTGGAAAATCTCTTTATGACTACCATCACTCCGTTGATAGCAGTGCGTTATCTCAAGATTTCAAATGCTGTAAGTATATTGTATTTCAATTGGCTTTAAACATGTTATTTATTTTATTAGTTTGTTATTTGGATAACATCTAATAAATATATCACTAGCCTATAGCTTTGTGATTTAAAATGACCCAGATTTAATCTTATACTAATTTAAGTTTTGCAATAAAATAGGTGTTCAATAGGATTATTTAGATTTTTTTAGTAGTGAAAATTCATACAACCTACGAATGCTCAATTTTAGATATTTTTTCATTTTCAAAATCTTGCATAATAACGAATATTTATATACATAAAGTGAATGTGATTTAACAGTGGCCACAGCCACAGATTGATCACATTTAAACACATACCGTAGGTTTAGTGGTGAATGCGTGTGACTCAGATAGATACTATGTGTGTCGCATGCATCTGAGGTTGTAGCCACTATTTTGTTGCGTTCACTACATATTTATGATCAATCATGAAAATACGTTTTTCATTTTTCACGAGCCTTGCATATTGTTTTCGCAGAGCAGACGAAAGCTAAAAATACAAAGTTTTATTGTTATGTCGTTTGTTTCAATAAATTGCTGCATATTTAGTTTGTTTATGCATTTGTCTACTTTACTATCTTTTCAAATATCAAATGAAACTTTTCCAATATACTTAGTTGTATGTAAGTATAAAATCTTTCTATATTGTGTACTGTATTATATTGTATGCTGACTTTTACTTTATAAATTGTAAAGAATGGGTAGTAGCGTATGAATAATTAATAATAATGCTACATTTCTCTTCGTCAGCTCCAGACTCATATGAAATTCGTCCGTTGGGATCGATTCTATGTGACTGAAATAAAGCAAAGCAATACGTAACAAGTGCATGCATTTCATAACAAAGGCACCACTTCCTCGGGGTGGTTTCGGCGCGAAGGTAGGGGCAGGGGCGGAAGCATCATCGCTGCCGGTGACCGGGCGGACTACCCTTTGTTCATGGTCGTTGCTACCGGCAAGAGTTCGACAACCGCCCCGCTGACTTTCTACACCCTTCTCTATCTGTGAACATCCTTGGGGACTACATTTTACACCTCTTGTTTGCCAACGTCCCACTAACATAATATCAGCGTATTCACCACGAATCGTTAACATATAAAACGAAGAAATGATACATTAAAAACATCGCCTTATAAATACAGTGGAACCTCGATATAACGACATTTTTCAATTCTCCTTGACACCTATGTTAATTTTACCTCTATATAGCGATTTTATATCAATAAATATTGACAAAAACCTCGATATAACGAATTTTCGTCGTTCGTTTTATCCATTTTCGACCTCTATATATCGAAGTTTTATTTTTTTATTATTATTAAGAGAAAACAGTCGTCTGGAATACCAGAGAACCTACATATCTGATGGAGCTTTTTTGAGAGGGTTTTTATACATAACAACGTTTTAATTATCTGTCGGTGATCTTAACTATTACTAGTTACACAGGTCACCGACTTAATAATCGCCTCAGTATTTACCTTACAATCCAGGAAATCAGAGTAAACCTGGACCGAGACGATCGATCGGGATTTTATTAATATTATTCCCGATCTTCCAGTCATAATAACCGATCAAATCATTTTTTTTTACTTAAGTAGGATTTGAACCCATATCACTCAGTATTTGTAGCCACGCTTCTTATCCCCTGAGCTATTATGTTTTATTATAAAAACCTATAGACAGCGAAGTTTTCAATAGTATCTAGGAAAGCGCAAGGCTATATAACAAGAACAGTACTGTCTAAACTTGCAAATCTCTAATTGATGACATAATTTTTTCTGTTTTTTACATACGCACTTTGTATTCTGCAAATATTCGAATTAATTTGATATTTGCTTTAGTAATGTGAATGCACCTCTTTATCATATTCGGATATTAAGGTAATATATGTAACATGATTGGTTGTAAACCTCTATATAACGAAGTCTGCAAAAAAATCCTCGATATAACGATTTTTCATTCCTCTTGCGCTTCGTTATATCGACGATCCACTCTAATATTATAGTATAAGAATGAGAATTTACTGTTTTTCAAATTGTGGTGAGTCTTGCTCAATAGTTTATTTTTATTATTGAGTGTTTTTATGTTTTGTTATAACATTGACTATTTGCAACAAGTGTAACTTGGTAATAAATTAGCCGCCCGAACTTTGTGACGAACGACTCTTGGGTGGAAGTCTGTCTCTCTCACCGCTCATTAAATGTGCACACAACAATTATGTATACAAACGATGTCAGAACTTCTCTCAACTTGCTTATTACATTTCTAGACAACTCCTCATTTGCTTTCTTCAAAGTGCACCTTAGATATGATTGTGCAATGATATCACGCGTTTTGCTTTGTTCTTCGCCGCTCACATAATTCAGGTTGTCACCCTTGAAAACGATGTTTTATAACTTTTCATAGAATCTTTGTTAATAGCTGACCGATACATTAAACGATACAAGCTCTAACCCACCAATTACTCAGTGAACAATTTTTGCCTTGGTTGAAATTGTTTCGATTAATTTAGTATTTCGTCTAATTTAAAACAATTTACATATATTTTGTCGTACTTTTATCTTAACTGACATACTCTTTATTTCTTATGTTTATAGAGCAATGTCAAACTTAAGATGCGCGCCGAGATGAACTAACTTACCGCAAACATTTGTGATTGGCGATATCGTAACAAATGATATTATAGTTTTGCGATGTGACCAATCACGGCCGTCGGTAAGTAATCTCGCCTATGGACATATCTTAAGTTTGACATGTACTCTACAAACAAACTAATTGGTAAAATAAGGGGTGTATTTTCATATTTATTAAATATTACATAAAAAATAAAACAACCCGTCGCTATTCTGATATACAGCGTGACACTTTTGTTATATTGGATACTACTGAAAATATTTACAAAAGTTAGTTAGCTAGTAGTTAACTTACCTACCTATACAATATGCATCCCCATTGTGTTTTAATATATGTATGTATTAAGAGGGTTCAATGCATTCCAATCTAATAACACTAAAGGTTATCCAAGCCACAGTGAATGGTGCATATAATTCTAGAATATCACCATCGTTACCGTTAAAACATGCTCTCACTTAGTTCGCTACGGTTACTGAAAGTTTTCTGAGTGACTCGTGCAAATCTCATTCCGAAGAGACGGGGATCTGTACGCTCCTAATTCAATCGACTTGCTCGGAAATTCGACGAGGCGGTGTCAAGAAACCTGCTTCCTCGTACATTTGCCCTCTGAAGTGCAACCGAGGGTCATACGGCCAACTGTTGAACCCGACAGGGAAGTACTCCCAATACACATCCCCATCAAAGACTACCCTCACGAGACTACTCAACGCTCCAGGTATCCAGCTTCAAAAACTCTCATTTATAATAACCCAAACCACTGAAGAACGTACTCTTTTATTCATCGCACACCCTCAAAATACAAATACATGTTCAGCCACTTTCAAGGAAATGAACTAGTATTGTGTTGTCACACTATCTCGCAAATAGTATCTGTGCATCGAATCCGTATACCGATACCGTATGCATGTGCTTCAATATAAACGGGTGCCGATTTCGCTTTAGTGGACTTACACTTGCCACTCTTTTATGTCTTCTCTACTCTGCTCTTCACATCACATTCACTGGATACACCTGAACCCACAAATTCAACAAATATTGACTGTTCGATTATTAAAATGTCTTTATTAAAAAGAAGAGTAAATATTGTATATATTCAATAAATGGAAAATTCAAATAAAAAGTAGAGTAATTAGACATTTATCACAAGTTATTAATAACGATAGCATTGTCCATATACAACTTGTTTTTAATTGAAATTCTTATATTTAAAGGATTTTATATAATGCCAATACGACCACAAACAAACTCTAACTTTTAAAAATAATAATTAAAAAATTAAAAATTGAATTAGCAGACTTGGACTATTAATTATATGTTATATGCTTATACTTCCCTTAAAATATTTGAACTTCGATTAAAGACATGTTGTATATATTTTTCCATTTATTCAAAAGAGAAACATCCCTAATTCACACAACAGAATTTTTACACAAGTTAATATAGAATTGGGGTTACTTACACAATGCATACACGTAAATAATCATCTGTCTGGAAAATAACAATTCTAAGCTTGTTCTATTATCACCTGGAACATAATTTTATATGTATATATTAAGGGTTAACTTTCTTGTTCCCAAAAATATAATATATTTACAGTTACTCTACGTGTAATGCTAATGTGTAGAATTTAATTTTGGTGTACGGTGATCGTCCCAAATGCATAATTTGTTATTTATACTCAAACACTTTAAAAACAGATAGTTCGTCTTTTGTCGCCTGGTTTTAAGGTATTGTAATTTTAAGATGCTGATAAGAATTACAAATCACATTTGCCGACTTTCCCGTTAGCTTACGCAATTTTGATAAACGTTAAAAGATTTTTGAGACAGCACCACCAATATATTTATTTTCCGCTATCAAAGCGTGTTTGATTTACAGAATAATTTACAATATGTATGACTGCAGAAGATATAGCTCCCAAATATATATAGATTATTATATTTCTTCGAAATATGTATGTGTTTTTTTTATTATACTGATGAATCTCCTGTGATGCAAGTAATTTATTCACTATTCGTTCTTATTCTACTAGCTTATAGTTTTTGGGTGATAACTCTACACTTCTCTCGGTTTCTATATAATATTAGAAATGCACTTTACCTGATTGAAGTCGGTGGGATTAAGAAGCGTTAAAAGCTGTAACCATTGCGGTTTATTATCTGCCCACCCCGTCTTCCAATTGCATATATCCCGGTATTTACCAACTCACCCCTTATGGTTTGTTTCGTCTTACAATTGCAAAATAGTGTTCGGTTATGCAATCCTAGTGAAACCATTGTTGTCTTTTTTTATTCACCCGTTTCTATTTCGGTTACGGTAGCGGTGTCTGGGTGAAATTTTAAAAGGGAGCATCGGCCCTCGTCTAGGGTCTCTGAACCTCACAGAGCTGGGCGGCGCCCCTATTTCGCCCTCATACCCTTACCTCAAATTCAGTCACTCGGCTAAATTATCGCGGTTGAGCTGGTGCCGCCCCCGCGTCTTATGCAATTCGCTCCAGATTTCCCCGCATTATGCACAAAGCGAGACAGACGTGACACGTACAACGGTTTGTTCAACAGTATATTGGCTATTTTTCTTCTCTACATAGTGAAATTACATTATGAAATTTGTTCAAATGCAAACGCTGAAAACTTGTACGGGATATACATACTCGTACATCACTTTCGTTTACGATCATAATTATTATGAGTATTCATATAACCAAACATCGGCCAATAGGGTAAAAACCAGGTTTTCCATTGCTGAAAATTGTAAAATTGGGCGGCTTTTGATAGGTATATGCCCCGAGGAGCTTTTGAGATGTTTTTTTTTTTTACAAATTTGGTGTTTTAGATCATAATTATTACTAGTACACAAGTTACTGACCGACAAACCTTACAATCCAGGAAATCATTGTAAATCTGGTTCAAGACGATCGATCGTGATTTTATTAATTTCATTCCCGATCTCCCAGACGTAATAACCGATCAAATCAATTTAAAAAAATGAATTGAGGGGGATTTGAACAGTTTATCATAATATTTGTAGCCACCCGGCTACATTAAAGCTTGGGATGCCTAGACGTTCCTCGCCGTAAACGTACACCGTAAAGACGGTAATAGCTTATAATAATAGCTTTGCTGTACTTTTGATCGGTTTGTTGGTTAATAGTGCCTCGCCCGAGGCTCAGACAATGCATTAACTAACAAAAAACCGATCGTAAGTGGAGCTAAGTAACTCTACTACCGTATTTACGGTGACTTATGCCTAGGAAACCATTACTCCCTGAGCTATTACGCTGGTAATCTTCACGTGTTGCTTTATACTATTTGAATTTTCTTATATTGACAGAACAATGTTATAGCATAATAATATTAATAAAATAGAATAACTATTTTTTAAATTTGCACTCAAGTGAATAGTTTGTCCCATGAATATAATAATTGATGTATAATAGGTATTATAAGTATACATGTGTGTATATTATATAATTTTTGTTTAAATATTACAGAGTTGAAATAAAATAATACAATAGTTAAGCAATGTTATAAAGGAAATTGTTGCAGAGCTCGAATACGTCAAAGCACTTAATTACACTCACTTGAACTAGGTTTGCATATAGCTATACACTTCATATAAAACTCACTGAGATACAAAGTCAGTGCCCTTTGTAAAATTTTAAATCTTGTATAGGAAAAGTTGTTCGTTTAAAATGCAACGTCAGTTTCAGCCGTTTCAGTTTTGAAAAATTGACTCGGCGCGCCGCATCCGCGACAAAGAACAGCGTCGAAAGCTTCTCTTTCATCTCCTCTAAATATTTACTCAAAACCATCAACCCAAAAAGATAATCCGACCTCTTGCTTCTCACATACACCACTATCTAATAGAATATTTCACCCCGTATACTTTCTATACTTGGTAACTATGCGCTCGGTGCTTAACAGGTGTTCTTTCTGCCACACAATATCAAACCTATTCACCACTAATAAGAATCTTTTTAATATTGTAAGATCTGTAAATTATTTTCATGAGTATTGAATTTTTACTCATTAATAATTGATTAATTAGGATAATATATATATATATATATATATATATATATAAGTATATATATATATATATATATAGTATATATATATATATATATATATATATATATATATATATATATATATATATATGTATATGTATGTTTTCGCTAAATAAATACGACTCATAGCGTGGTAAGTATTGTTTGTTTACCTTTTTAATGTCGCATCACAGTTGACATTTAAAAACTATTATTGTTTGTATCGATATTTCATAATTGTGTCAATTAATTTCTCATTAGTTTGTACTATAGACTATCGATTCACGTATTTATTCTAAATATTAAGGTCAGTCCTATGTTAAATATGTTTATTCTTTTAAACATTTTTTATTGTAAATTGTTTATCTTTTCTTTATTTTACATTGTTTTTTGTTATTGTCACACAGACACTTTTAATCTATTTTTTGATAAAACTCGGTTGAGCGTTAAATAAATAAATAAATGCCAAATTAGCATAACTATTAATGCTCCTGTTAATAATAATACGGTGAGCGTTAATTTTTAACTGCTTATGTAGTTAGGGTGGGTGACTTTGTTGAAGCGGTCATATTTTTTAGTTGTAATAGCAACACAAAACACACGTTGCTCGGTAGCATTTACAGTGATGTTTTTTTTTTCACTCTTTTCACGAGAGACTAGAGAAACAGAGGTGGATAAAGGATATCAAAGCAAAAGCTCGTCCGGGAGTAAAGTGAGAGGTTCCACAGTGCAGTCGTCGTAACTTGGTCCTGCGGTGTTAGTAGCGGCCAATGACTCCGTTTTACTGGTGGTTGCTGACAGACAGGACCCTAGTTGCTTTTTTGCTTCCAAACACACCTTGAATAATTAAACCACCTCAACATAACTTTGTCCGCATTAACACTGGAATATGTACAAAAGCTTTATATCATCTCTCCACTTTACCACTGGCTGCCCTTTGATATAACATTCTATCTTTATTTTCCAATTATACATATTTTTGTGTGGCAGTTCTATACTACACACGGTATATTTAGATTCTTTAATGTGGTTTTTCACATTATTCGAGGAGCTTTTCGAAAGGATTCTTTTCGACAACAACGTGATAATTGTCTATCGATGATCTTAACTATTACTAGTTACACAGATCACCGACAAGCGGTTCTTCCAGACTAATTTTTAAAAATTTATTCACATCGCTTTAAGACAGGTGTGTTGTTTATACCCAAAAAAACAAGTTCATATGAACATGGCGAAATCGAAACCGAAGCCTTTTCACATAATATTTCCGTTAATACAGTCGATTCGTTCCTATGAATACAGCCTTTTAAATTTTAATTTCTTTAAATATCTAATATCCTCACTATTGGAGTTAAATTATCTACTGGAAAAAATGTTCTAAGCATAAGTCAAAATTCATACATAACATATTTTGCCTCGTGACGATTTCTTGGGAATAACGCATTTACTTTTATTTTACTGGTATATACGTCTTGAAGAACTTTTTGAGAGAAAGTTTAGTAGACACTGAGACTATTATTTATTTTCTTACAATAATCTTAACTATTAATAATTACATAGAGATCACCGACTTAATAATCGCCTCATTATTTACCTTGCAATCCAGGAAATCAGGGTAAACATGAATCAAGACGTCCGATCACGATTTTATTAATATTATTCCTGATCTCTCAGTCGTAATAACCGATCAAATAAATTTATTTAAGCGTGATTTGAACTCATCACCACTTTATTTGTAGCCACACATCTTATCCCCTGAATATTAATTTAATTATTTAATGATTTCATTGACCAAGTTTTTTGGTATGCCTTTTATGTGAATATCGACTGCTCCAGCGTATAATATCGTAAGTGCAAAAAAAATGTGTGTGCTCTTTGTGGAACTGAGTCACATATGCAATCTGTTAACACTGCCTGTCACGTGTCACTTGGTTTAATTATTATTTATAAAATATAACAATTTACGATTGAATACCTTCTATTGACAGAGACATGAAATGTGTTATAGATAATGGATGAATCTACATTAGTTGCCGGTCAAATATGACTATTTTACTATTTCGAAAAATTCCCACTTAATAGGTTAAATAATGACTATTATGTGATATTGACGTTTCATATATACAATATGTGGCTCATTCGCATAAAGACTTAAAAGCACACAGATTTTTTTATGCACTTACGATATTATACGCTGGAGCAGTCGATATATTCATTAAGCTAATGACGTAAGTGAATTTTTTCTGTTGTTCAAAAACTTGACGCCTTTCTCGGGTTTCACCAAAGCAGTGGCGATGGAAAAGGCTGAAAGACGTCGCGATTTATTTAATTCCTTGTTAAAGAAAATATTCTAAATTTATTTAATTTATTGTTTTAATTTTCCCGCAGTATTCTCGAAAGGACAATGTGAAACCGGGAGATATCGTTTCTTGGCCAAGTCAGGAGGATATGCCTGGGTCTTAACACAAGCTACTCTGATGTTGGACAAACAGCAGAAGCCAATCAGTGTCGTCTGCGTCAATTACGTCATAAGGTAGGATTTTTCTTTTTCCATATTTTCGCGAAACGGCTTTCTTTGTTTTTTTGTCATTCGGATAATGTATGTCTCCAACAAAGTAAGTATAACACTTTATTTATTTCATACATGATATGTTTATTAAAAATTATCGCCCCTACAACTGTCATCCTTATATCATCGCCCGTGTTTAAAATATTATATATTTCATAAAAATACGAATGCTTTTCCCATGAAAATCAACACATTTTGTTATGATGTATAGTAGTGCTGTCTACATAAACATTATTAATGACGCATTTAAGATTAGGATATAAATACACAGTTATTATAAATTATAATACGTTTGAAATATTGCATAGTTGCACAGACGACCTTGCAATACCTACTAGATGTTTACTTTGACCTATTGAATCGAGATGCTTCAAAGTCGCACCCGTTAATGTATTGTAAATCTTCAATTAATCTCCTTTTAAACCTCATTAACAATTCGTATTACACTTCCTCTGGAATATTTTAGATCGTACTCCAAAGTCTCTACTTATAATTATTACAAATTGACGATCGCTGTCCAGTTAAATAAATTTTTTATGATATTCAATAACAGTCATTTCAGATTAAGTAAGAACCGATGATAAAATCTACATTTCTGATTAGAGCCCTATTAAACAAGAACCATTTTAGGATTTTCCCACTCTGAATATATATATTTTATTTGTTAAACCCCGTACTTAGAGAATAAAATACTTTGTAATACTTTCCATGAAAATTTCCTTTTAGATATACAGAGTGGATTTAAACTAACTGAGAATATTTTAGGGCATAGTAGAGTATTGCAAAGATAAGTAAAACAATTTTTTTTATTTATTATTAAACACAATATACACGCGGCAGCCACTACTGCGTATTTCACAGAAACAGCTGATTCCATGATGGCGGCCCAAATTCGATTCCAAAAAAAAAAAATATTCAAAAGCACGAAATATTTTATGAATAATTAAATTTATATATTTTTTCCACATATTTTTGCACTATACCCTGCCACCCCATAAAATATTCTCAGTTAGTTTAAGTACACCCTGTATATGGAACATATTATTACACGTTTGTATAAATTGTAAACCTTTACGCTTCATATGCTTTCAATAGTGATTAAAATAGTATTATAGATTTAGAATTATTTTGAGATTTTAAATCAATTTAAGTGTCAGTTTTGTCACTGTTGAATGTTCAAAACACCCATTACTGAGTTTGTAAATTTCCTTTACTTCCGTAACACAATTTAATACCAAAATCAATAACACACGATTCATATTTATATTAATATTATTTAAATACAAAACAAAATACTTAAATTACACAATCATGATAAGATATAATTAGGTGTTTGTTGTTTGTATATAATGAAATATAACCCCTATCGCTAGTTATAGGATAGTCAGCAATCATTGTAGGTCTGTGTTTGCTCAATAAATAATGCAACCACGTGTAATCGAACGTATAATATTAATTGAAAAGAATTGCATAACGAAATGTCGCTTTCGTGTGATCTGCCAAAAGATGACTCTGGCTTTGGGCAATTATATTAGATGTCATATGTGCCCATACCATATTATACTTTATCGTTTATCCAATTGAGACACGATTGTATATTATCAAGTAGTCGCTTGTATATTGCCCCATGTTGCGCGAGACAAATAATTGTTTGTCCATGTTTTGTCGGGAACGCTTTTTTACCTTTTGTGATACTCGATATCAGTGGCGGTTTGGGAAGTAACTACGATGAAATTCAAAACCACTGGTGTAATATAGGGTCTACGAAAAAAACAATCATTGACTACAAGGTCTTTTTAAAAAAATCTGCTTCAACCGAATATTTATTTATATACACACACAGGGACAAACGACGGAAAAACGTCAGTTAATTTGTTTCTCGGTGATCTTAACTATTACTATTCAGATAGTCTAGATAGAGCTCTTCCCGACTTAATAATCACCTCAGTATTTACCTTACAATCTAGGAAATCAGATTAATCCTGGATCGAGGCGATCGATCGGGATTATATTAATATTATTACAGATCTCCCAGTCGTAATAACCAATCAAAAAATATTTTTTTCTTGTTGAACCCACGACGACATTATTTGTAGCCACTTATCCCCTGAACTATTACGCTATTATTTATATGGATTCGTTAAGTAGGTAATATAAGCATATGAAAACAAATGTGTATTTATTTGAATGAAATAATGCTTTGCTCCAGATCCTTATAGTGGAAGGAAGATATATTTTTTGACTTAAGCGGGATTCGAACTCATGACCAACAGTATTTGTAGCCACCCGCCTTATCCTTTGAGCTATTACGCTGGTTTTTGAAAAGCGCCTAGTCCAGTTTTAGTATAAATAAAGAGTAATGTGTATTAAATAATTAGTTATAGGAAATGAATGCGTGTCTTAAAAAGTGGGTAAAAAATTGCCTCCATAGTGTATAATATAACATCTAATAAAAAAAATAGTTATGAACAGAGCATTATGAATATGTTAAACATTGTTTTTTTTTTAGTTATTAACGAGCTTATTATTGTTTATATGGATTTAAGTGTGTTATTTTATTGCAGTGAATACCCATAGTGGTGCAAATTGTCAAATGAAAGAATAGATATGGAACGCGCCCCTGTTTCGTAACGACCGACCTTGCCCTTTTCAGCTGACCTCTCTTGGCGTTGGGCCTTGCACGTGTCTCCATGGAGGCCTAACCCTCAACCGCCTTAATTTTCAAAGAGTTTCCTCACTGCTTTTTCGATCATTTACTTCTCTCGCCTCTGTGAAACTTTGGAAAATACACGTGATAAACCACAACTCCATCTGAAATATTACGTCTACATATGCAGCGTTACAGTCATGATATGATACATTGTACCTCATAAAAATTGCATATCTGAACGAATATCGTTATTGAGAAGTTATTACTAGAAAGATAACAAAGACCATTCCGAAGATAGAGCTTTAAAATTATATTACTATAATACTTTCGTTCCGGTACACACAACGCCGAAGGAAACAATTCATTTTTCACATTTCGACGCATTTATTACTCTCGGAAACATGATCACTGTCTTAATCGACAAAATAATATTGTGGGTTATCTATGAGAAATTACAAACAATAAATCATCCGCTATTAAACTTGTGCGATAATCTACAATCACACGTGCGGAACATCCTCGAATACTAATCGGAAGGTCCCTCTTAATTAACACATTTGTTTACATAGCAGAGTCATTTGTAAGTTGTCATACGTTACTAAGTTGGACCAGTAATTCGTTTAGTTTTATTTTATGTCATGTTATTGGCGACACGTGTGCTTATAATTGTATTTGGGTGGATTCCCGTTTCTTTGTGATATATATATTTGTTATCAGGTCCCTCCTACACGACTCCACGATTGCGCAACCGACATCGAATACGAAATTCCCGATACATTCTTCAGACACATATTTGCATTATAGCAGCAAGGTGGCATATTTCAACCCCCTTTATCCCCTTCTCTATCTGTAATATGCTGTAATGATCGTCAGACATACTTAGATACATGTATTCGGTACAGTGTGCTTCGTCCGCATAAAGGTGAACGTCCTCTCTCATCCAACGCGGTCTAAATTCGAACGAAAGCACTACTGAAAAAGTGCACCGGTTACTACGTGCAAAACTTAATTATTCTGTCAGATTCAAACATTCAACTTAATAACTACATACACGTAATACCATGAAACTAACAAGAACCTCGACTGTGCATTTTGTTCAAGCAAATTAAAATGTTGTTCAACTCAATGTAAGAAAATTACACAAATAAGTAAATTCTCTTTTATATCGTGATACCGTGACGCCTTCCCTATTGGCGAGAGTCCCTTTATAAGGGGTTGGCCAGGCCACCTTGGCATATATAGTGGAGATGGTTTCCCAGGCCACCACACAGAAATGAGTACTTAAGATCTAGTTTGCTAAGCTAGATCTACCAAGTGACTCCGTTACACTAACCACTTGGCCACAAGGCGGCTATCTCTCTTTTCTTAACTTAATCTTTCAAAAATAGCTCTGGGGATGAGACGCATGGCTGCAAATGTAATATAAGTTCAATGTAAATAAAAAATGATTGGTTATTACGACTGTTAGATCAGGAATAATATTAATAAAATACCAATAGATCGTCTTGGTCCAGATTTACTCTGATTTCCTGGATTGTAAGGTATAAACACTAAGGCGATTATTAAGTCGCCTAATAGATGATCTGTGTAACTAGTAATAGTTAAGATCACCCACAGACAATAAATCAAATCATTGTGTCAAAAAACAAATAAAAAAGCCTCATTGGGCGTATCTAAATAAATAAAATTATTAATATACATAATAAAAAGTGAACCATTTCCACAAAGTTAATTTAAATTATAAATAAACCCTATATGTATTTATTTACAACAAAAAAAAACAAACTATGTACCATATTCTTCGAAACGTACGAAAACCAAAATAATCTGATAACTTTATATGCATGTCCTAAATGTATACAATAGAATATCCCAAAAAGATGTAAATTTCTTACTGATTCTTAACGCTACATATAAAATAGAAAATGGCGGTAAATCATCCCCAAAAGTTGTTGGCACATCCGTTTTTTTGTCGAAATTCTTTATGTCCATTTTGTGGGTAAAATTCATAGATACAGCTCTCATTTTCTTTATAGGCATGTTTTTTGTTGTTGTTTCATAATAATTATAATTATTTTTTACTTGTAGTCTACATAATATTTTTGCTAATACATAATTTGCGGTCAAAATACATAGTAATAATTTACATACATTTTGGGACACCTTCCATGCTTATTGTAGACCTACTTCTCGTTAATTGAATGAAATATACAAACTATGCAAATGCTATCCACATCGTATTGTTTTCGTTATAAATGCCATATAATAATGTACAAATAAAACACTACACATATGATTATATCGATTGTTGATATACATAAATACACGCATACCTCCGTTTATCTGTTTGATTAATTTAATAGAGATACGAAAACTAATTATATAAGTGTCGATTTTTCGTTTAATGTTTATCTGCTTAGAATACCACATTGGAAATATTTGCGAAATCATTAATTTCAAGTAGCTTTTTTCTATCCAGCTTTCACGTGATGTATCATCAATGCAATTCAAGTTATTCCAGAAGCTCGTTTTAGTATTTTCGAGGAACTTAACGCATGTCGGGAACCGGTTCGCCACACTCAGGACCCGGTTAATTCTTCGTACTTGTCTTCTCTATATGTCAGCATTACAAGATCGCAAACAACCGGTATCTGGATCGATTCTTAACGTGGAATAAAACTCTTTTTCAATTAGAAGTGTTCAAATATTTTACCAAAAAAACAGTGCCTTAATCGATTTAATAGTAGAAGGTGTTCGAGGATGGCCTTTATGAAATGTTAATTGACGTACGTATCATATCGATCCGATAATATAACTTTTATATACACATAAATATATACAGCATTCTATACGGAACCATGTTCGTGTCTCCTATTATTACTCCTTTTTGTCAAGCAATTAATAGCTTTAATTGAAATAATAATAATTGTCGATTACGTTGTAATGAATTTTTAACATAAAAGGTTGAATTCACCATCAATTTCTAAAATATTATATAAGTCATATTAGGTAGGTGCACTGAAGTGCCTTGGAGCACTGGACACCGCGCGGGTTATATTTTTATTTAAATATATCATTCTATTTAAATTTTCGGATATTATAATATTGATATCTTTAAAATTTGCCCACCCACCAAGTATACGGCCGCATTTAACATTCTAATTTCTCCCATGAATATAATATTTTTGTATGACAATTAATGTGTAAATATCTGAGAATTTAAATATAATGATACAATTTAATAAAAATATAACCCGGGAAGTGTCCAGTGCTCCAAGACACTTCAGTGCACCCACTTAGCCGAGCTCTGGTCATACTCTAAAGCATATACCCTAGGCAATTTAACATTGTATAACCCAGTCTAATTAGGGTTTCACCACGGAATTCGAGCCTGGAAGCTGTACAAATTTTTGCATACACCTTTATTTCGGTGTTTTGAATGTTTTCTGAAAAGTCGAAAAAAATCAGGTGACGGGTTTGGAAGTTATTCAAGGTCATAAGTCAGAAAAATCAGTTATGTGTATGAATTTTTACCTTTAACCTTGAATAACTTCGAAATCCGTCACCTTATTATATTCGATTTTTCACACAACTTATATAACACCAAAATAAAGGTGTATACAAACTTACAGCTTCTATGCTCAAATTCCGAGGTGAAATTGTAATTTAACTGGGCTCAATTCCTTCTTAATTTGACTGAGCTAGTATTGCATCATATCACCTGGAAAGTAGTTGTAGTAGTAGAACCAATCACATTTATATACGGAATTATTTGATTTCACTAAAAAACTTTCTGATTGTATAGAAACTTAGAAGTTGCTGGAAAACCCTCGATGGGTATTTTCGGATGGCCAATAACTTTTCTAACATATCTCATATCTGTGATATATTTTTTATCGAGTTGCAAACTCGTATCGTATTATTCGAACTATTCGTCATATTTGTCGTATTTTCGCGTGAAATACAGTAGAATAGAATTATCCGAAAATATATTTAATCTTGTGTTTTCATGTCAACATTGAATGGAAGATATTTCCAAGGAGGGTTGATGCAATGGCACTCTGTACCTTGTATGTGAAATAGCTTGACGTAACCTGGTGTAATACTATCGGCAACGTAATCCTTCTATAACCACGTCTGGACTATCTACCATTTTCTCCCTCACCATTCAGCCATTTCTCTTTCACTACATCCATTACACAGCTTATAATGTACATCCATTATGATTAACCATCGCGAGTGAGAACGAGCTGAATAATGTTTACATTAATGCATTTTAATTGTGAAAATAAAATAAAATATGTAGATTATATTTCCCCCAACACAATACATCGAGCTATATTTTCGCCGTGAAATGTAAATCGATATGTTCACGAATCGCCGATTCCGTGTGGATTATTTGGTTCGAAATTAACTCTGTGTAAAACGAATGCACAGATTCCTTTGTACGCATTTTCCACCAAAATCCATGCCCTATCGATCGATCATTTTACAAGATATTCATCAAATTTTCCCGCTCGAACCTATTCCATTATTTTTTTAGTTAAATTATATTACACTACACTGCATCATGTTTTTAGTAGTAATTGTTTTGATAGGCCCAAATGGATCATATTATTTATTAATATAATTATAATAATATTTTTTTGCAGTCGGGACGTAACTATTACTAGTTATACAGGTCATCCATAAAGTCTTAATAATGGCCTTAGTATTTACCATACAATCCAGAAAATCTAAGTAAAACTGGATCAAGATGGTCAATCGGGATTTAATTAATATTATTCTCGATCTCCCGGACGTAATAAACGATCAAATCAATTTAAAAATGTTGACTTGAGTGGCGCGGCGTTCCAATCTATGACCATAATATTTGTAACCATGAGTTATTATGCTAGTTATATATATTTGGGGTTGAAAATAGAAACGGAGGTCAACATTTTGGCATTTTTTTAATAGAAATAGAATCCTGTCAAAATGTGGAAAATTATCGAATTCACCCAAGGCTGTCTCGAGTATACAGGTCAGAATGCTAGAGAAAAATCGTCGGAACAGCTGTGAGCCATGGTCGCTCATTGTGTCGGAATTCGACTAAATTATAATAGTGTAGAGTAGGTATATCGGAATAATCGTTCTGATGGTGATATACAAGTGTTAGTGTGGTTTCAACAAGCAGTGGTTGAAACCACACTAACACACCCCTTTTGAGGCGTCTTCACTATAAATATGTTTATTCATCATCATAAGCACTCCAGTTCAGTGATGAACCTTCCCGCACTAGCATCTTCCACTTAATGCTCCTCCAGTTATTAATACCTAAACTCCTAACTACCTTATAAAACTCGTCCGCCCACCTTAGCCTAGGTCTACCCTGCCTTCTCTTACCCACAGGCTTGCTGGATAGTATTTCCGATACTATCCCTCCTGCTCTTTAACCCAACCTAATGTTAAAGCCCTAATAAACTGCACTACGTTCACGCTCTTATATAATGAGTAAATCTCATCGTTCCGTCTAATTCTAAATAGTCCCGGTGCCTCCTGAACAGGACCCAAGATCCTAAGTAGCCTATTCTCCTCAATCCGTACTGTATGTATGTGCGGCCATGGTTCTGACGTCATTCTATCTTTCGGCCCGGAACGGCTCGCGAAAGCCCCGGTTCACCTGAACATATTAATTTATTTTACTGTTGCCGAGTTGTCCGTTTCCCCTCTCGTCGCGTCATGTGTTATGTCAAAAAATAATGATGCATGCACCGGAAAGAATCAATTGTTTTTCGTTTATGAAGTTTTGAGAAGCAGGCAGTGGTGTCGCTGCATATAGCGAATTTGGTATTAGAAGAGTGGGCGGAAGACGAGGAGTAGGAGGATGGAGCTTAGAATGATGGGAGAGAGAGAGGAGTCGGTACTCAGTGGGAGTAGCGGGTGACGGCGCAGCGCCCTCTCATTCGCTCGCCGGCTGTCAGAGCGTTAGCTTTACCACCAGTAACCACCACAATATAACTAAGCGGTTGCGTAACTTTTATTTACACCGGTGACAACAACAAAAACAACGCCCATTGTGAACTTCATCCCTATATACAGGACTTGTGTCGTTGTGTTGCTCAGTGAACAAACACCCTCACCCACCATGACCGTGGTAAGCTTCCAAACAACGATCATTATCATCGACACGTGATTCTTGTGTGTTATTATGTGCATATCGGACGTTAATTTTCCATCCGGCTGCTGCAAAAAAAAAACTAAAAGATTATCCTCTTCAATGTGTACATATTGAATCTAATTTAAATATCATCTTGTGACACCTCTGCAAATACACCTGTACATTAAAACGTTATAATTATTAAGGCAATTTTCTTGTGATAGGTTAGTATCGATAGCGTATCAAATTCCGTGTACACATTCTTCCGATGCGATTTTGGTACTATTTTTATATGTTTTACATTCCGCCAAGATTCACCGCTCGAATAAAACGCACTTCAGTCTGTTATACAAGCATTAAAATATTTTGCATTCTTTTATTTTAATTTTAACATTAACTTAAAGCTCGACTGTATAACTTGTTAATATTATGTCGGCGTGCGTTTGTATAATTGACACAGATGTTCGTGACCAAATAAATGCATTACACCAGACATATCGCTCATGGATCTTTTGAAAATTATATTAAGATATGCTTAGATAGGTTATCGATATTTTGTAATGGATTCGTAATTATATAGATTACACGTTCTTGGTTTTCTTCCATGTGTTGCACCCGAAATAGCGCAGACACGACTATGTCGCGTGATATCCTGACACCACAATCATCATATTAGTAGTGTAGTTTTCCTCTGTTCATTATGTGCTTCTTGACATTTATTTGCCACACTTGTCCAAATTCCTTTTCAAAATATCTAAACACCGTCAGGTTTATAGGGAATACGCGCTGACGGTTATTATCACTTAATGTACTCATGTTAAATTATCTTGGTGATTGAAAACTCTGTATATAATATAATGCATGCAAATTCTAGCCACTGGTTTCATTAAACGTTGTTTGTAATCGATTGTTATAGTTTTGACCAAACACCATACCAATTCCCCTCTTGTTTTTCGACCTCTGTAAGCCAGCACTTAAACTAGAGCATTATCACGATTGTTTTGCCCGCTTATTATGCTTTATCTCGATTCGAATCACCCGTTCCGCGGAATAAATATTGCTCAAAATCCACCCTTAAAAAAATAAACAAAAATGTATCGATAAGTAACTTTTCAATATAATATTGTGCATGAATATTTTTCTCAATTTCACTTTCAACATTTGGCCGGTCGTGCACAAAGCTACTTGTTGCAATTGCGTTGGCAGCGATTCTGACAATTATTTTTGAATTTCTCGCACATTTTCACAATTTACTCTCGCTTATCACACTTGTGTTTATGCTATTTATTTCAATTATGCAACGTTAATGTCACACCAGTTGGGCTGTATAAATAAGACGGTACGACGGTCTCGTCCAGACTCTCCTTCTTCTTGTTGTTTTGCCTTCTCATCACACCGCTATCGGTCACACTAAAATTACGCACATTATATCGATCAGTGTGAAAGAAAATCATATTATTAGAAACTAAAAAGTCGGCCAATGCATTCGGTGATACACGATAAATTAATTTATTATCGCTATGCTGTAATTTTTAACCTTCTTCTGACAATGTCGGTATTATCTTATCTGAAACTTGTAAATTTATACGTTTTTTTTTAATGAGCCATACATTCTTTTTATACCACGATACTTGTGATTACGCTTTAATATTGGCACTTGTCATTTAGAGATGGGCCAATCGTGGCGAAGGTAACAGGGCTCCCTACTAATAGAATCAACTTTCATTATCAACCATATATAATTATGATATAAAATTATTTTTTTGGTTTCATATTTATCTAAAGAGGAGTGCCACACATTGATGATAAACCATATAATATACATATCGTGTCATGTAATCATTGCGCAAATCATACATTGATCAATCAATCCCGTGACACCCTAACGTACATCTACGTACACTCATCACATAATAAATTGCGTATACAATGTACGTTACTCTACTCTAACTTCTTTAATGCAAGATACGTTTGCTGGGCCAAGATACCTACGTGCTTTGCATTTTTCACACCTGCACTATATTTTTTTGCGAAATCTGTAAATGCATTTTCTTAAGTACATAATAACAGCAAATTTCCGCATATAATTGGTCATTAAATATATGCGCATATTCTAAGTCATTATCTTAAATAACAGTACAAATTCCCATTATACGCACATATAATTGAATTATTTTAAACTAAAGTTTTCGATATTTGATGTTGACTAATTGGGTACAATTTGATTCGTTGAACTTGTGTGATGGTCCTCTATTGTAAACTACTCTAAATAATATTATAAGTTTACATTCCCAACTTATTATGTATTTGGGTTAACTCGATGTAAAACCGAGAGTCAACCAAATAATCCTAATATACATCACGCTCTTGTTACAAAAACACACTCACGTAGTGTTTTTACAATTATTTTCAATCATATAAATTGCTCTATAGACCCACTACATAGAGTATCAATAAACTCATTTGCTATCTTTTACATATTTATTTTTGATAAAAAATCTTATCGTTTATTGGATAGATATAACTTAAATAATTCTCCTTCACAGTGCAATTCATGTTTTTTTAAAGATTTTTTTGCTTAGTACATTTACACACGTAATGTACTCTAAAATACAAGTCATGTCTCATATTATTTACATTCTTTCAGCTTTCGCTGTCTCTTTATGTTTCCCGTTCTTTTAGACGATCCCGAAAAAATCTCTTCTTAAGTTATTCTACGCCCACACTAGCTCGTCGTTTGTTTTTTTTTATTTAAAGCATACACATAGCTGATAGTTATGTTGATTATCCATAAATGAGTTTTCATTTTTATTTCAAATACTGAAGATCATAAACGGCGGCAGCAGACAGCAGTAAACTTTTATTAGGTTCACCACTTTCGCTCTCACCAATGAATAGAGAAAGCTGATGCACCCCTACCTTCCCATGGGTGGTGGTGGGTGTCGTGAGAAATGGGTGATAGGGGGTGCAAGGCCATTGCAAAGCTTCTAAAATATTTGAAACCATAGAAATTCTCGATAATACTCACACAAGTTTTTTTTTGGCTTCATGACATTATTACTTCAACTAGATTATAATCTAGGCTAGGTAACCAACAACGTCGGATTTAAATTTCCCACATTACTTTGTCTTCATTGTTATGTATTTTTGTATATTAATTATTCTAATAAGAATCATGTCTCCAGCAAATGTTCATCCATTTATTTATTGTTGTAAAGTTTTCATTTGGAAAGAGTTGTCACCGTTGACTTTACAAGTGAAAGTGGAGGCCCCTAGCAGGCTCGATTCCCGCATGCTCAGTAAGAGCTACGCCATCGATTTTCTGCACCCCGTACCCGGACCTACGGCTATACTATCGTGTACTTACGTTACGTCATTGTTTGACAACATTGGCTACCATGCCAGCTGGAATACGACTTTGTTTTGAATACAAGCTTGCCATTTTGTTTTGTTGAAAATATACATCACATTTATTTGTACTTCTGATATGGCTTGGTAAAAAGGAGTGTTCTTAAATGAACGCCATGGGGGTAGTCTGATAATTGACATAATTTCTCATATTCGCACAGCAGGATCGCAATGCCAGAGTTGCTTGATTTCATAGTTTTTTTTTCTCATCGGGTGTAGAACATGTGACACACCGAACGTTGGATATTGTAGTCATTAAGCCGTCTGGACGCCAGAGAACTTTCTCTTATTCCAATTTAAACCACACTGAAATCTCAGCCATAACTCTGAATGGTGAAGTCCCACACTGCAGAATTGGGGTAGGCATGCTTAGACGATCATCATTAGATCTGGCTTAACTTTATTTCATCATTATATTATGTTGATAACAACATAATTTTAACATAACTACGATAGGGTTTCAAGTGCGTCAGTTTCTTGAAAACAGACTCATATAAAATGTAACAAATACGATAACCTATTTCGACCAAGATCAAATAATTGTTATCAAAAAACACTCGGTAATGCAGAAGAAATCACTCTTTTTCTTTCTCGGTCGTTTAAATTATATCACGTGCATTTAACTGTATGCGTCAATGAAAGGTTTGAATTGGCAAGGTGATTAGCCTTTAGATTGATAACTCAAAGCTAAAAATAAAATTGTTCAGGCGCCCCGATGAATACTGCCAATGATATAATCGAGTTAATCTCAGCCTTTCTGGTTGCAATCTTTATTTCAAAGAATCATGCAATCCTATGTATCAAGTCAAAAAAACCTAACCATAAAAGCCAAGAAGGGCTATATTTCTTTTTATGCTCACTTAAGTCTATTCAGACTCTATCGGCTGTAAAACTGTTTATTATGAAAATGTGAATAATGGCTATATGGCCGACACGTGGTACGTTGTACGTGCAGAAAGAAAGAAACGTAAACGTAAATAGACTTGAAGGTCAACTGATCAATGCCGGGAACGAAACTAAAATAGCACGTGAAACTGTTTTACCGCCAAAAAAACACATTTGTGTCAAAATCGCTTTTCTTTTTTAGTAATATTTTCATTCCGGTTTACATATAAATAAAATGTAACGGTTTGATACCTAATTAAGGTAATTTATTAATTAGTTCTGACTCACACCTTTTTAGACGAACTTCACTTGGCCATTGTTCTTTTGTTACATATTATCGATTATCCGCTGAAACTTCTCAAAAGAATAAAGTGAAGTACATTATGTAAAACGTCCATTGTTCTCTTAAATCTGGTGAGGGACCTATCTTATCAAAATCAATATGTTTCTATATTTAATCATCACGTGTTCAATGAGTCGAGACAATTTTATTTATAGAATGGTTTTTGCATATCATTTTTGCGTAGTATTTGAGGCAAAGCCACAGGTGTTTTAACGTATTATTACGTCAAGTTGTCAGGTTGCTGAACCCGTTACCGTTTACATAACAAATGCAGCAAGGGGGTTACTGCATTTATTCAATGTATAGAAGCCGTTTTCCTATCCACAGGTGTTTAGACTTGTATTCAGAAAAAACTTTCGTTAACTGTGTTAACTGTCGTTTCTTTAACCTATGAAAAAGCGTTTAAAATTAATAAATATTTAAATTCTTTTTGTTACATCTAAGTCTTAAAATTTTCCTCAAATATTATATGCATTACTAAACTATCCACAGAACAATGTCGTTGAACAATGACGAAACTTAGCATGCACAATAGATACGTCGTATATCTATGTTCAGCAACTATTTGTTTTATGGTTTTGTTAAAATTAACCATTCTTTTAATAATTTTGTGTTACATTCAAATTTTCTTGAAGCATAGCAGCACGTGTGGTGAAATAATTGATAAGTTGCCAGAATGGGAAGAAAAATATATTTAACTAAAACCGTCCATTAACTCATAAATAAACTATTAAAAATAAGTTTCCAAACTGTTGTTCTAAATAAATCAGTCTGGGTAAACATCTAATTTATATATGTCACTTCAAAGGGAATATAACTTTAATAGTATTTATTGTTTCTATATTGAAGTAGATTCCGTCAATTATCACAATGACTAGAGCGAGACTATGTACCTGTTAATTGGACACACACTCGGTAATTAGTTCGTTTAGACATGTTTGTCGAAAAATCATCAATTTAGTTTTCAATATTTTTCGATTGGAATTATCATTTACAGTGTTTTTTATACAATTACTAATCCGGTGTTAAACAACAGTGCATGTCCAGTTTATCGACGATAACAAATGGTCACAGGTTATCATTACGGGCAGCGACTTGCCTAGTGAAATATTTTTAATTAATTAAAAAAATATATACTTATATTTTAAATAATAAAATTGCACTCATAAAATATAACTAGGTTAACAAATGATTTTTTATGAGAACAATTAATTTTGTCTAATTAATCTTGCCAGCCTACATTGACAATATGTGTAGTTTAGGGCAATTTAGATAATAACATATTCCACTTTCAATACTGTGGTTTATTATACACGTATAGAAACACTACTATGTAAAATATATCCGAGGTCGTTTGCGGTTAAAATGAGGCTACAGAAAAGCCCCAGGATCGTATCCTCGCCCTCGGTGATCATGATGTATGTAGTTTATCATAACATGCTGGACGTTATTATACAATATATAATGTAATGGCCATCGTGTGACATTGGAACATTGACCGCACGACCTCTTTATTTAACCTGACTAAATTGGAATATTCCACACTCATTACGAATTACTTGGACCGCTTGCAGCTTTGAAGTTTTATAGATAACTGGAGATATACAACTCCAGCGAGAGGGTTATGTAAGTTAGAGACGACGACCCTTAATTGTCATTTGAAGTGGGTCAGTTATAAAATTATTTCTCAGAAACTACAACCTGTTAACGAAGACGAGATAAATGCGATAATGGCCGTCGTAGCTCATTGATTTGCAAACGAGTGTCAATAACTTACTTGCTTTTAATTAACGACACCTCCACTATCACACCTATTACCACAATTTCAATTAGTTTCTTCTTCCTTGGAGACCCTTTAAAATTACTCCCGCAATTAATTTCTCTACAAAGCAGTCAGTGTGAATTTCGGATTTCTATTTATAAATAAACTCCATAATCGATATTTACGTAAATTATTCACGTTGTCACGTGTCGAATGCCGATTCCACATTGCAAACTGACGCTGTGGAATTTATTATACACTGCGTAATAATGTATTATTATTTTTAATATATCAAAATTTAAATATACAAAGTCAAATGACGCTTATCTTGATGCCTGGTTCAAATTAACAACTTTTCAATTAACAGTCTGCGAAGACTTGAAAATTTAATTCCATCATTCCGAGCCAAGATCATTTTATCTATCATCATAGCCGCTCTGGTGACGACCTTGCATAACTATTACAACATAAATAGTCTCCGATAAGCTTTTCAAAATCTGTATACACCCATCAATTAAAAATAATAACTATACATTAAAACTACCATAACGTATACAGGGAAAATAGTTATCTTCGCAATAAGGCAAATTTTGTTTTCATCATTTTGCATTCACGTCCATAAATAATCATGCTTCGCGTTTCGTCAACTACCCACGTATGTACATATACTGACGATCTTTGAACGTTTGTTTGTGTATGTACCTACTACAATGTATGAAAACCTCAATTTTTCAATCAACTTTGTCAGTTACCTGTCATAATCATTTTCATTATATATTCGTCCGTCAATTTGATTTCATTGTATTTTTTTTGTTTGAAAGAATCTGTATGTGATACGGTTCGACGATGTGGAATGATCTATTCACAACTTGTCAGACCCGTTCGGCTCCCGATTCGGATTAGAGAAAGTCAGTTTTTTTTAATATCAGTCAACTAGAATGCGAAATAACACCGGTTGTATTTTTCACCACATAGCAATTACATAAAGTTACGTTTAAAGTGTATGGTAATAATTGTTAATAGATACAAAAATACACAGTTCGCGTGTGTCGCTCGCACTTAAATCCGACACAATACATCTTATAAAAGACACAAATAACAATAAACCAAGTTCGTTGTCGGAATGGTGAATCAGATTGGCTGCAATGTAGTGTATCTTGTCTCGTGTTCAGACTATTAGACTAGGGTCGAAACTATCCTCGTCTCAGAACGTGCCGGACATAAAACGAAACAATTTTGAATCGCAACACAGCGTGTATATTGCAGTGCAGTAGATATATTATTTACAATTTGCTAAAAATTCCGGTGCATTTAAGTCTTTATCTATTCTTAGGTAGGAACAAATATTTAACGATTGACTCAGTTCGCTATCTCCACTCTCGTAAAGCGCATAACGGTATGATAACGCAGCCCATTTCTTATCGTCGTACGATTTATTACTCGCGCTTTCCAAGTAAAATACCCAAACAATCGTAAATACCACTACTTATACATCATAATATATATGCAACATAATATCACAGGAGTCTTAAAAAGTTAATATTCACGGTGGCGATGACAGTTGTAATATAATAACATGTGTTCTGTTTTATTAACAGCGGTGTAGAGTGCAAAGATGAAATCCTGTCTGCCAGCCAGGCGCGCGCGGCTGCCCTCAGTCAGCAGGCGCCGCCCACCATATCACCCAAACAACCCACAATTCTTGAACACTCTCAACCATCACCTATATCAACAACAGCTAGTGTTGTGAGACCACCGACTCAAGGACCTCGAACAGCCACAGACAAGATCTTCGCACCGAGGACCAAAGATATGAACAAGGGCTTTTTAATGTTCTCCGAAGAGGAACCCGGCCTCACCAGTTAGTATTTACCCAATCACCGAAAAATCACGGAAAAGGATCATTTTTATTGTTTATACTATAAAATTTGCGGCTATATTAAATATATTTCAGAGCAGGGCCAATCCTCTCAATTGTTTTTATTCACTGATTGATGAAATTATATCACTCGATATTGCTGCCGTCATCGTTTGTGCTATATTTAAATTGAAACTCGCGCTCCTAAATCTGTTTGTTACTTATGATTTTGTCTTGTTCGACGCTCGCTCGTATATCTCGACCTTGTAATTTCAATTACGTTTTTATTTTATATCACGTCGAAATCCTTTTTCGTGACATTTTCGTGGGTCCTTTTTTGTTACATGTATTCCTTATGTTTTTTGATTACCTATTAATATTTGTTGTAGTGCTTAAAGAGGAACCGGAAGACCTCACTCACTTGGCACCCACAGCCGGCGATGTTTGCATACCACTCGAAGATAATCCTTTTGATATGTTCGATGATTTTATACTAAGCGATAATTACTGCAGTTTACTGCCTGAGGAATTTAGCGAACTGGCCAACTCTTCTCCAGATCAGGTGCCAGTCGATCGTCTAACAGACCCGTTTATCTCATATCGGGATGGTAGTGAAGGATCACCACTCAGTGACATCAGTCAATCTTCACTTATGATGTCCCCTAAAATATCCAAGGTGAAAATATTATAAATTTGATTCACTTTTTTCTATGATAATATTTCATATTCGCATTTGCAGGGTTCCGATGGAGGCAGCATTCCCTCTCTATCTAGTCCCGGGGGATCGCTTCCCGAAGAGGACATTCGATCTAGTCCTTTACTTACCGAACTGGGTCTCGAAGGCGATATTAACACCAGATCTCCTTTCATTCCTATGGAAGCCGGTGATGAACTATCGCTTAACCCTGCTGCCCACGCTAAAGTCATGTGGGGTGCCTTACCCGAACATTTGACAATGTTACACCCTAACAGGCGACAATCTCCGCCTTGCCAACAAGCACCCCAGCAGCAATCGAGACCTTCGAGTCTCGCTTCTTTACTCGGCACTTCAATTGATCGTCCACAGAAAGATCAACCGATCATTGATCAAAATAAATCCATGACAGATCAAAACGGGAGTAAGTGTAGTCCCTCGAGTAATGACGCAGAAGTGTTCAATAGCGAGTGCAACTTGCGTTCTGTTTTAGATCAAACTAACAACGCGTGGTCTTCGGACACAAGTAACACTAAAAGACAATCCGATGACGAAGATATAGTCCTTAACTGCAGCAACAACAAGAGATCGGCCAGTCCAGGAATAGTAGGCAGTGCAAAGAGAGCCAAAGCTCGTCGTCCTTTACTGTTGTCACAACCTCCGCCGCCACCTCCTGCAGGCAGTGTCTTAATGAACCTTCTCGTCAGTGGATGCGATGTGAGTGCTGGCTATATATGCCTCGTACAAGGCAGGCCCAAACAAAAGCATTGAACTAATCTCAGTTGTCTTATGTTCACTGCCAAGAAGCCTTCTAGAGCCCAACTTTCGTTGACGCTTAATCTGACCCACGCTTCGGGATCGGGAGTCGAATCTCTTATGGCTCAAAACTCCTTGTTATTTCTTACAGAGCATATCAAAGAAAAGCGCAAAGTCCGCTAACCAGAACTTTCGAGTATTCATATTGAATATTAAGTTACGGTGCGCAATGCAGCATTCCATATTTTATCTCTAGTTGTTGTTTTTTTGTTGTACGAGATATTAATTATGAAAACACTATTAAACGTTAGGAAATAAAAATAAATTATATGCCTTGGATATTTGAAACGAAACATTCATATAAAATATAAATGTTCTCTGTCATTCTAAATGATCAAATGTGGTATACTATATTTATTTATTATTAATATTGTTACTTATGTAATGTCTACTTTCGTCAATTTTAACACACAAACACACACATAGATATTCCTTATTCGATGTTATTTGATGTTATGATTATGTTTTATGTCTTATTGTTGTATATATCCTATAGTTGTAGTGTTACTATAGATTGTAATATATCGTTGTTTTGATAGTGTACATCATTTATGTGGTTTTTCACGACTTATCCTCGAAGTTTCGCGCTTCTGCTCTCCATTTAGTTGTGTATTTTCATATTGAAAAACAAATATCTAATATAATCGTTTTGCAAATTGACGAGAGTTTAACAATGGCTAAATTTACCAAATTATAATCCCCTCTATGTGTATAATAAATAGTAAAATCTAGTCTGCGGGGGAATCGTTGATGGCGTAGAGCAGCGCTTAGAAGTAAAAATTAATATTTATTATTGTCATTTTTATAAATGTGTATATTGACAGTTTTGGTTGAACACGGTGTCCAAGTAGTTAAAAAAAACAGATAACACAAAAACATAGTATTTTATATGTATATTTTTACGATTGTGTTTTGTACACCCATTCTCCGAATGTCCGATATAAAATGAGATGGCCTATTGTCATTTATCATGCGTATATTTTGAATCCCTTAATTTGGTAGTTTTATCCCCCGAAGCAGAGTTATATTTAAGGATGTTGAGAAAGCGGGTCGCCATTGTGCCCTAGGCCTAGTACAAATTCTAGGTCAACAAGCAGCAGTCAGTTGACCGTGATGATGCAGTATGCTAACTGTTACATAAACCCTTATAAATTAAAATATATTGATAAATATATTATTTTATTAGCCCCTCCCCATTCTTACATCGACAATTACTGACCTCGTCACAGACAGACAATAGCATAATAAATTCACATTGAGACTAAACTACAGATCGACTATTTTTCAAACAAACACGATATTTTACTATTCACAAAACTCCAAGCCAACCTCAAATTTTACACTGAATTTTGAATATTACATTTTTGGACTGATAGTATTTTTGGATGTTTATTGCCAGACGAGTGTATGTATATGAATAGTCGTTTTATTTGTATGTGTGTATTTATAAATAAAATATTTTACAAATGTATAAAAAAGTATATATATATAATATATGAAGAAATACGGTCTCTCCACAGCACAATCACAGTACAAAAGTGAATAGCTTAGATTGTAATTGACGGAGTGTTTAAATGTACGCCCGCAAATTAAAATAATTTTCAATTCATTAAAATAAATTTGTAATGTCACTTTATGTAAATTGTACAAAAAAAAATCTTTATAAATCTAATTATTGACCGAGTGCTGAGGGAAAGGATCGCCTATACAAAACACATATTTATCAATATTATATTATGTATGAAAAAAAAGCTTTACTTGTTTTCTCTTCGAACGGATGAGATTGCGAATTGGACTTAGAATTAAATCAATGAATGGTGTTATTAATGATTGATTTCCAGTCTCGTCCGTTCGACATAAATGTGTGAAAATATTTATAAATAACCCACTATTCGATGTTGTTGTTTAAATAAATTATTATACGGCATGTTTGTAAATATTTTCCAAGATGATGAGGATAATGATGTCTATTGATTATAGATGTTCGTAGATGATTTTAATAATAAGCGACAATGAGATAAGTCTTAAATAAATAAATGTCGGCAATGATGTGCCACCTATTATTATGTCTTGTTTATGAAAATCAACACGATCCTTTTAATCCCTATCCCACTTTTCCTTAACATTTTTGAGATCAAAGGTTGTCTTATCGGAAAAACGTTAATGATACTCCAATAAATCACTCATTTACTCAACAGCTTTAGATAAATGACAATAAAAATGCAATTTCGTCCAATTTAGTATTAAATCTTAAATTTTACTTCAAAAGATACAGTTTTTTAAGGACCAGTAAAATTGAGAGTTTCTTCCTATATACATTCGCATAGAGAATAAATACCAACTGTTTTACGTTTTTTATGATTGCAGTGTACTTTAAAACAATAAATAATAATGATTTACTAAAATAAATATACATACATTACAATTATGAAAATAAATAATGTCATAAACTGACATTTGGGCGGGAAAAATACTTATTACGTAATACTAACTATTACGTAATTTTCCTGTGAAAAAATATTCTACCATGTAAAAACTTAATTGGAAAAATGTTCGTTAAAAAATTATTAATTGCCTGAAAAAATGAGGTTTCACTGTATATGTATATGAAAAAGATATACTTGCTTAGATTTTTTTTTTATAATTGATATAAAAATAGTAACTGTCACTATGAAATCTGCCCTTATTATTATTTGACACAATTTGATATCACATAAATAAACGCGATTCTTTAATTATGATCAGAATATTATATTCTAAATATAGCGGCCGTGTTTAAAAATAATCGTCAAATAATATAGTCGAGCTATTTATAACAATTTTGGTCGAAAACTTACATTGAAATAATGATTATACAAAATAGTAAATTTATTATATTAATTATACACTTCTCAAATTAACAGCTCTTTAATAAAAAATATCGTTATTCATTAATATAATTAAAATATTTAGATACTTTGCATTACATTGTAAGGACAACAAATGAATGTAATTTTATTTACATAAAATCGAAATAAAGCGAGTATCAAATTTGGTGATATAAAGATCAAAATAGAAATTATTTAAATTTAAATATGAGAACCATAGATTAAAATAATATAAATATGCACATAAGGGTGTATTTGGAAAATAATTTTCTATGTACAGGCGAACAAGATTCAGAATTGAAGGCGCGACGGGCGTAATGTTTGAATAATATTTATGAAATTAAAAATAATCGAAAAATATATCTGCAATGATAAAAATCAGCAAAATATTATATATTATAAAAATATAAGTAACAAATGGAAATATCAACTTAAATATAAGTTTCAACCAAGTAACTACATAGTATATAAATGATAAATAAATTAGATATCAAAAATACAGAGTGCAATTCGAATATTTTATTCCTTATATTACTCTATATTTATATTATTTTCGTTAATAAAAAAATATAGTGGAAATAGTTTTTCATTGAAAAATAAATTAAATTAAAAATTATTATAAAATAACTATTTGTTTTGTTAGATCCTTTGATTAAAATTCAATGATTTCTTAATTTTATTTATAAATTTTTTTTTTAGAATATACACGAATATTAGGGATCTATAAATTAATAGCCAAAGATCCCATTCAGTGCAATTTCAATTAGTGGAGTTAAATTAGTATATTTAAAAAAATATATATAAATATTCTTAAACTCTAATATGAAAATGAATCAATATATTTTTAAACTATTATTATCTATTTTTACATTTCACTATTGAATTAATTTGAGGTTGAGGTCCATTGTAGGCTTATTGTGTGTAAGAAAGTTGGACACATCTATTAGTTGGCGTTATGCCACAGTATGCAGCGGAGTCTTTTTATATGCCACAGAAATAGAAGACATGTCCGACGATGCACTATTTGCCATCTTCAATACCATTTACATGCTTTCTCTATAACAATAACCTACGCGTATTGGATAAAAATAAACCAATTTCATTGATCCAAGCAATCTTAATACTGTTGATGTTTTTCCGCCATATGATCTCAAAAAATAAATCCTTTGCCATATAAATAAATTCATAAACAAGACATTCTTTGTGTGTGTTTGTGTGTATTTTTATTTCTTTAGTTATTCGATAATATGGAATGCTGTACTGCGGATTATTATTTTTAAAATATTTACTAATGGCTTTTTATATGATTACAGGAAAAACCACAAACGCTGCTACAGATACCCAAAGAGGAAAATTGTTACCCCCAAACGGCGATGCCTGTAATAAATCAAGAGCCTTTGGCCCCTCGACAGAATGCTCCGAGACTATCGGACGCTTGGTACAAACCTTACACTCCTTTGAAAATCATCACCCAAAACCTGCCGCAGCCGAGGAACATTCAAGCGTTCATATCTCCATATTCAAACGTATTGCAATGCGGATCTGACCCGATATTAACAACGGTTCTGTCTCAGAACTCGCCCGTGTCCAACACGGACTCCATACTCTCGAACAAGACTCCTTACGCGATGCTAATGGAGTCGGAGAACAGTCTCTTCGGAGAGATATCTCCAGGCTGGAATATCAACGACGATCTGATTCAAAGCTCAGATCTTTTGACCGAAATAAATTCATCCATTTGATCATTGTTTGAAGATGTTTACTTAGATGATTTTTGCACCTAATGAAACAATTATAAATCTATATAAATACACAGCTCAATATTAATAAATTATATATTTGATAATAATCATGTGCATGTAACAACAGAGGTTATTTTCTTACTTTTATTACATGTGTCTATAAAATATATTGTAAATACACAATAAATATATATATTTTTCATCAAACTAAAATAATCGCAAACCGACAGCAAATGAAGTGGTGAGTATTTTTCAAGTGAAAAAAATAATAATTGTTAAATTGTAGCATATTACCAAATTACATTTCAAACCGTTTCACCGATCAATCTGTAGTTTATAATAATTTTTAGATCAATAATTTTTGAATCGAGGTTTTTGATTATGCCCACCGAGTTTTTATAAAACAATAGAAAATGATATACATATATTTTGCACTTGATTATTGAAGCATATATTATATTATAATGTATGAATAAAGCCTTTGTAAAATAATTACAGTTACTCCGAACAACTGTTTCAGTACCTGTAATATTGTCGATATTAAGCATATTTTATTGATTCTTAAGAGACGGCCGTAATTTTCAATGCCTTAAAATGAAAAACATATATATTGATAACAACAGAGAATTGTACATTTTTAATAAATATTTCTATGCATTTACATATATATATCTTCGTTATGTAATTTCTAACGCCAATGTAGATCATTGAATGAATGAAAAATGCAACCATCATCATCACCAGAATCGAACCGAAAATCTAAAGTACATATATTCTAAATAATCTCAGAATATTATCTTTTATTACAATTAGGGAGGTAGGATTTTTTTAAATATTGATACATTCTTTGATATTATTTCATATAGTGTATATTTTTTTAATTATCCTTTAAGATTTAGCAATGTAAGTCTTGTTTTTGTGTTTCAATTTCTTTTTCATTATTCTTCTGCAGTTATCTTGACCAACACAATAGTACTTTTGTTGTTGTATTTGTAAATATTTGCGTTTATCCCATTTCTATTTCTAAATATTATGTACCTATATATTCTTTTGTGGGAGGAAAATTCACACTGCCATATTGAAAAATTATAACAATAATAAACATCGATTACCCTTTTGATTTAAGTTTATTTCATACTACACATATGAATATTCATTAAATTTGTATTTTAAATGATTTGAATTAATAAGCATTGTTTTATCACTGTTAAATAGTTGTAGTTGTGTAATTTTGAATTTTTCAAATATATAATTGGTGACTTCAAAAGAAGACGCGAATTTTAGGTTTTTAATTCTGTAATATTGTGTTTTAACAAAATCAAAGATTATTTTTTCACATTCAATAGTTACAAAACATTTATGTAGATATTGAATGTTCTCATATTATATAAATGTTGTAGAAAAATTTAAGCAAATATATTGGGTGAATAGATTTACTGATGTTTCAATTCCATTCATATTATTAAAAACAGCCCATAGTTACTTATGAAACTTGTTCATTTTAATTAATGATATCCATTAAAATACAGATAGAAGTTGGATTTTTAATATAACCACAACAAATATCGCTAAGGGAGGCAATTTTCCAATATTTTTTTTACTTTAGTATACCATTGAAAAAGTCTTCAAACAGAGGAAATTTTTTTTTAAAAAAAAACACATTTTATGAAACAAATAATTAAAAATATATTTAAAATCAACAGGAATGCAGCGGCACAGTACAATCTTTTAAATGGAAAAGGTTTGTGGTCCCTAAATTATAATTATTACAATCATATAAATTAACATATTGTGGGGTTTAAAATTTAACTTAAAATATTCACTAAAATTTCCTTAATCAAAATAAAGTAGACATTAAAATGGGTAAATAAAAAAAAAATATGGGGATTTTATCTAGATTCACAAATAAAATAAAATATCACATTCAGCACTGTTTAAAATGTATTGTGACTTCAAATGAACTCTCTTGTGAATTAATATTTTGGCGGAAGAGTTGAGTGTGTTGCCAAGCCGTGTTTCCTCTTCCGCCGCTTAGCAATCCGGTCAGTTTGAAATCACTTACCGATTTTAAGTCTTTCAGAATGAAGTTCGATTCTAAACAAATTAAAAGATTCATTAGCAAGCCAGTTCAAAAAAAACTATTAAAAAAATTAACTTTAACAAATCATCTGGTATAGGCCTGGTAACTAAAATTTATAAGAAGTAAAGAATAACATCGTTGGCTTAGTGAATATAGGATCTGAGATCAAATAAGGAGATGCGGGTTCGAGTCCTGCACCAGGTGAATGGTTTAAAGAGGTAATTCATTTTTTTTAATATTATATTTGTAACAATTCAATAAATCAATTAAATACCGACCTTTGGCTTTATCAATGCAATAGACTTTGCCACCGGCGCAAACTTCCCACTTGACACATCCATTTTCATAAATCTGAGATGAAACTTTTATATGTACAGAATCGATTAGAGTATTGTCATCCAAGGTGGTGAATCTCCAAGATATTTTAGCACTATCCGAGTTTTCTTTATAAAAAAACAAATATTTTAATCACAGGGATAGAATCATGACCTTTTTCTCACTAACATAAAATTAATGGAAGAAAAAAATATATCAAATGAGAAATAATGTTATCTATCAAGCAAAATTACAATTAACCTTTCAATCCCAGTAAAAAAATCCTTAATAATTAATTAAAAACATTTTAATTTTCCCAATGTTTTGAATAAATTTTTACCTTCTCTAGCCAAGTAGACCATTTTCCAATCGTACTCTTCCTTGCGGAACATATTCTCAATTTCGTAAGCACCATTCATCCATTGACTAATTGAGTTTATTTTACTGCCATCAGATGAGTAGACTTCGTAAGTATCCGAAGAAGTAGTATATTTAACCTTAATCAATTTTTCTCTGCTGAAATTGAATGTATGAGGACTCCAAGGTTTCGTCTCTTTACGCTGAAGTCTCCATGAAAGAGATCCCGAAATCCTTCCTATTTCGTCAGACTTCTCAGCTTTCCTGCAATAATAATTGGTTAGTCTGTATTTAAATATCATACTGAACTTTTAAAATACCTCTCAATCATGAGTTCGATCAACTCTGTCATAATTCTTTTGAGGAGGAACTTTTTTCTAGATTCCGAAATGCTATTCCAGCGTGAAAATCTCAAAGAACATATTTTATCAACCAATTGTTGTTCGCCGCAAGCTGTCCGTCTTGTGCGAACTTCTTTATGATTAGTCGTATATCTCCATGTGACATCTTGAACGTCATCTTTGGAATATGCAATTACATACTCCAGTTTTTTACCCCATCCGACTTCATATAAAAGTGGTTTATCAATAATATTTTCACAGGGATCACAATGCAACCACTTTCTACGATCAAAGGAAAATACCTAAAAAGCATCCTCTGATTACTATTTTAATAAAATTCATAGGAGTAAGAAGTTGATAATAAAATGATTACTTCAGTCCAAACGTGATCTTTAGAATCTACAACCATGCGAGTATCGTAATCTAAAGCTCGGCAGAACAGCATGAAGCAATTGGCCCACTCTCCACATCTACCCCGTCTGGTTTCGAGTAATTTGGCTGGATCGTTATATCGAGGAAATTCAGTTATCGTATCACATAAAGAACATTTGAAGACCTTAAATATTTTTTTTTTAGAAATAAAGTGTCTATTCCATCATAATTATAAAATAACTACCTCTACTCTGATATCTTCTCCACTATCGAGTCTTGTGATGGTCCGAAAAATTTGTGTCGGGCTCTCGCAAAAACTACAAGCAGGACTATCGACCCAACTAAAGAATGAGTTTTTGAACCAATCCATCAACTCAATAAGCAGTGTGTCCGGATGAGAAATTTCAAATGATTCACCACCTTAAAAGATAATATTTTATTATAAGACTAATTTCTTAATTTTTTTTTCTGAAATACAAACCTTCTTTGATTTTCTTTTGAAAGTCTCTCATTCTGTGTATAGCTTTTATCTCTAATTCTTCTACTGGTATAAGGGATTTGGCTCGTTTTAGCAAAACTCCATTTTCATATTTCAACACATTTTTAAATGTATTTTCAACATGATGCAGAAAAGAGTTGGATTCCATCTAAAATATTATTGATTAGAATAAAAACAAATTATTTTACTGATTTGCAAATTTATAACGAATTACTCCAAAACGAGATGTTGAAGGCTGTGAATCGATGAATTGCGCCATGATTATTTTATTTTATCCGCTTTAAAATACTCATATTAGACACAATACAGTATTGAAATTTATAACCTCCGAACGAGATGACGTTTCTCTGTAACGTTTCTTGAGTAATGAATGTATTCTCATTCTCATATCATATCTTTCTGTAATCTGTATTCATGAAAATGAAATAATCCATAAAAAAATACGAAAAAATTAGTTACGAGAAAAGAAAAAAACATTTTTTAATACCAGAATAATCATACATATCTACTTCAATTATTTATAAACATAACCAAAACCAGTAAACGTCAAATCGTTGTTTTGTACAACTCATCAAGTTAAAAAATGTCTTCTCTTAGGAAATTCATCGGTTTGTATAAAACTTTATGTTGTTTACGCATTATCTTCTAAATATTTTTTATTGATTAGATATTGGTGCTAATTTAACCGACACAATGTATAAAGGAATATACAACGGTTCACAAAAACACATAGAAGATTTACAAACTGTCCTTCAAAGAAGCTGGAATGTAGGTCTTGAAAAAATAATTATAACTGGAGGAAGTCTGGGCGATGCCGAAACAGCTCTTAAAATTACTCAATTAGATGGTTTGCTTAAATAATATTAATTTAAGATGTGTAATATTAATTGTTATCATTGTAGATAGATTATACTCAACAGTGGGCTGTCATCCAACTCGTTGTAAAGAATTTGAAATAAATCCCCAGGAATACTTTGAGGGTTTGAAAAATTTGATTTTAACGGGAGGCAAAAAAATAGCAGCAATTGGTGAATGTGGCTTGGATTATGATAGATTAAATTTCTGCGATAAAGACACACAAAAAAAGTAAGTTCTCTAATATATTGTACATTTATTCTTTATTAACTTTTATGTTAGGTTTTTTGAAGAGCAGTTAAAACTAAGCGATGAACTCAAATTACCTTTATTTCTGCACTGCCGGGCAGCTTATGATGATTTTTTCGAAATTTTAACCAAAGACAAAGATAAATCATACACCGGGGTGGTTCACTCCTTTGATGGATCCGTCGAGGATATGCAGAAAGCTGTGAATCTCGGTTTTTTTATTGGAATAAACGGATGGTAATTTAATTTTTAATAAGTAATAATTTTTTACTACTTAATACATACTTTTTTTTTTAGTTCTTTGAAAACTGCAGATAATCTAGATGTTGTTTCGAAAATACCAAAACAAAATATTTTATTAGAAACCGATTGTCCATGGTGCGAAGTGCGGCCGACACATGCCGGAGCGGAATTTATAAAGACAAAATTCCCATCGATGAAAAAGGAAAAGTTCAATCCGGACTTTATGATCAAAGGGAGGAATGAACCTAGCAATATTGTGTGAGTAAAAAATATTCTCACTCTATTCATATATTTCTCGTTTAATCAAGAACTAATTTATTTTCAGGCAAGTCTTGGAAATCATCGCTGCTGTGAGAGATGAAGATCCAGAATGTTTGTGTCAAACAATTTATGAAAACACAATGAGACTTTTTTTCAAATAAATAAAACAATATATTTTTTTAAATTATTTTTATGTTTACAACAATAACAAAAGACAGTCATGGTTTTCTCCAGAGGAGTACAAAAATATATATATATGTATGTATATTGTTGAGCTTGGTCGCCATGAAGATGGCACACCATAAAACTGACTACAATAAAACCGGTAATAAAAAGATTTGAGATTTTATTTTATATGTATAAATTGATCCGTACTAATCTGACTGATGCATGGAAAGAGATTCAAAAATAAATAAATTAGTTACTAAAGCGAGACGAGGGGAAACATCAAGGAATATCATCACAATAGCTTGATGTCGAGAATGCATGCAACAAAATATTTTTCTATTTTGTCGAAATAAGGAATGACTTGATAATGGAAAGGTTTTGTGAAAACACACGCACACGACAGATTATTCAATGTGATTTTGAATAGTCATCCACATATTTGTGAAACAAAGAATAATATTCAGCAGCTATTGATCGTGTTGTATTCAACGACACTAGAGTCTTTTCGTATAAAGCTTCCGGAGCCCAATCATCACTGTAATAAAAAAAACATAATTAATTAATAAGTGATATACATAATTGTTTTTTTTAATGTGTGGTCATCTTCGGAAAATTAGATATATTTTAACTTCACCAAAAAAAAATTAAATCATTAAAGTAGGTTCCATGTTTGTTGGCATTATTTGTTTTATGAATTGCAATGATAATTAAGAAAATGTCTTAATAAAAATTAACACTGTATGATTTTAAACTTACACAAAAACTCTAGTAGACAAATATGCTGCTGTTATATTGTAACAATGAGACGAGTATCCTTTCACCGCACCCAACGCAGTCGAAGAATAACCTTGAATAGTGCTTAAAAAATTGGGGGCGTATTGGTCGATGGTAGAATAAACGAGCGGGGCCTTCTCATTTACCAAGTCTCTGATATTAGTGTACAATATTACGACTTGGTTGGATCCGACGGTCAAAAAATCTTTGGTGAGCTCGTAATAAGGCTTGCTGAATTCCACCGTTGAAGTGTAATAATAGGGCACGTTATTTTCTAGCCACTTGTAGCCTCGTGCAGAAGATCCCAAACCTTTTGACCAAGCGTATTTACTGAATTCCAGGGCTCCGACATTATCGAGCAACTGGCCAGTTCTACTTTCTGAAAATGATAAATTAATAGATCAGTGTTAATCGATAATAGTATATATACCAAAACATACTTTCAAAGGTTTCAGCTGAATGAATGTCCAGTGCTAATACAAATCCGATAATTGCAGGTATGATGATGAAGGCGAAAGCCCAACATAAAGTTTTAGAACCAGCCATTTTAGAAAATATAGCCTGTAAAAAATTTGTTGAATAAGTAATTTAATAATTAAATAATTTAACTTTGATTACAACTTTTTTATCTCGACAAAAGGCAAACATATTTTTTTAATGAACCATTAATGCATTTTTTCCTGGATAGATAAAAAAAAATTCTTTATCATCGACTCACATATCACTAAATTACCTTTTTTACAGATACTTTATATCAGACATGGAACAACTTACTAACTGTGGTTCAGTAATAAACGTGTCAAATGTCAACCAACAATTGGGTGACAAGGGTCAAAATAAAAGAGCTTTTAAGTTTCACTTTAAGTTATTCCAACATAAAAGAATGATTAATTAAATTTAATTAATCATGTGGCGTCTTGCCAACACAATACTTGGCATTTTTCCTGTCATTGTGAAATCTTTATTAGCCATTAACTGTCAAATGTATATTTAGTGAATAATTTATTTGTTTCAAAGTAATCCAAATTAACACTAATTTATGTAACTAAAATAATGTTCTTTTTAAGAGTCTTAACACATGGGGATGACATTTAAATTTTTTTGTGAGTATTAAGAAAGTGAACTTTAAGTAATATGTTATTGTAGTTCGGATTATTGACAACTGACAATTATTCTGAATGAATGATGTCAGTAATTGTTAACCGTTAATCTTTTTCAGGATGTACTGGGTCAGATGTGATATATCAGGTTTTTCATACATGCTCATCACTTGATCAACCAATAACATCACACATCACAATCATAGATTACACTTTTTAACATACATCATTTATTAAAAAAAATAGACTTGATTTTAATTAACTAACCTACTTTGTTTTATATTATAACGATTGTTTGAGTTGGTGGCAACGATCACAAACGTGTAACAAAGTGTTTTAGAACAATCGAAATAGCACAATTAGAGAGATAAGTATTAATTAGCGGGTCAAGAGTTCACGTAAACGAGGAAAACATACCGTTTTATAATAATATGTATACTATATATAAAATAGATGAGAGCGACTAGAACGACCGAACCAGACTGAGCAACAAAATCAACTTGACCCGGAGAAATTCAAAGCCGAAACTGGTTATGATAATAGTGCACGACAACTACTCTGTTACTTTCTAGTCAGTCACAATGACACAGAACAGAACAGAAGATCTCATCCTGTAAAAGCACCTCACCTCGCAGATCCTCGCTCACACCACAATGTCCTGTTCTAGCGAATGACGCGAAATGCCAAGTGTTGCCATGTCCTGCGACATCCATAAATGTCGACACAATTTCAATAAATATTAAATAAACTACAAAACCATTATAATTTAATTTGTTTCACCTTCACCCCTCATATTTGTTCATGTTTTATATATTTTCATTGGACAGCGCAATATAACAAGATATATTAATCCCCGTTCGCATTTGGATAGTCGATACTAGAACCGACAAGTAGACAAAACTCTACTCTATAACCTCGTCTTCAATCATAGATATCGTATTGCACTCTTCTCTCCTCTTTCATAAAGGCATAAGTGTGTCTCCCTTACTCAACACGTTTCTGAGTGTGGCTGTGACAATACTTTGGCGATTAATAATATTTTAAACATCTTAAAGAAGTACTCGGGAATAAAAACTGAGCCTAGATCTATTTGAGTCCATATGGCATGTAGTAACAATGCATTTAACCATTTTAGTAAATTATGACAATATTACGAGATGTTTTTGACCACTTGAAGTAACCACGCATTTAGTCACTCATGCGATATCTATGTGTTCAATAAATAAAAAAATAAAACAACGTCCATACTTTTATAACAAACATATCGATGAATTAAAAATGTATTTACTTGTACACGCTTTCTATAACCAGTCGACATTGATCTTTCATTAAAATATTCAAATTGAAACCTTGGGTTTGCATCGCAAATACTTATCGATTACGGTAATTCGAAAGCAAAACGTGGAGACGACTTAGCGCGAAAGAAAGTATGTTAAATGAAAAACTAGTTTTTTTTATGCGCGCATTTTCGCCTTGAACTTGGTCGAGAGTAAGTCCGTTTTTTTTATTGTGTGAGGCGAGACATTTCGAATCCATTCAAATAACGGTTGTGTGCCACAAATTTATCGTACGAGACGAGATGCGACCCAATTAAAAAAAACACACACACACAAAAAGGCTTTTTAGCAAATTTTAGAATACTTGAAATAATTTAAAAATTTAAAAATGTTTTAATAATCAATATCTATGTAGCTACATTTTCAGTATATTTTACTTTAAATTAAATAAAAGAATTTAGATATTAATAACTGGAGGAGCACGGCCTCCAATAAAATTAAGTGGAAGTTGCTGGTGCGAGAAACTGGAGTGCTTATGATGATGATGATGAAATATGAGATTAGCAAATAAATCTTACAGCGAAATAATTTACCACAAGTCTACCACAAATTGTGTCTGTATTTAAATTATAATGAAATCTGAATTTAACTAGAATGCAGATTTAAAAATGATGTACACATGTATGAATATGTAATTAAATTGTAAAAAAATGACTATTCGTGGCTGAATTTAATTATTGTGTATTATATTGAGGTGAAGATTAAAGGATTAATTATTTTACTGAATCTATATAAAAGTTACCGAAGCAAATGGAATGATATAATATTAACATGAAGTTATAAAATACATAAATGTACCTCGCACAAGTCCAATGATTTCTGCAGTTGTTCCTGATCATTTTTCTTCTTGCTCAATTGACTTTTATAGGTTCCCTTCAAAGTATTGACAATCTCCTTGAGCTCCTTTGCTTTCAGCGTAGAAAACACAGAAGCCCAATTGAGTACTACAAAAAAAGACAAAATTATTTCAATGGTCTACAGCTTAATCCAGCAATTAATGATATGTGTATTAAATGTAATGATATAGCTAATATAATAAACGGAGAAACCACACAGGCAATCAAATTACCAGACAAAAGATATTAAATCTTAGATAGCAAAAACCAACCAATATAATTTAAAACATGTGCACTCTGTTTCGAGTATTTTTCATGGCATTTCTTCCATTGAGCGTAGGCTGTATCTTTTTTCCTTAATGCCTCAATGAAACAAATAAGTATTTCTTTCGTTTTAAGATCGTAATTTTGTCGCTTTTCGGGAACATCGTTCGGTAGTCTCGCAAGCAATGACTCAAGAAAATCAAAATTTTGCCACGAGTCAGATTTCTCAAAGTACAATTTCTGTCGAAAAAACAAATTAAACACACATCAAACATCAAAGAAAAGGTTAAATAATATAAAGCGCTCATTTCATGCTATGTTAAGGCAAAAACAGACAAACAAATCAGATTTTAAAAATGTAACTCATATAAGTAAAAGTTTGAGAAAATATGTATTAAATATTTTTAATGGGATTGCAAAATAAAATAATGCATAGAACAGTTTACAACAATCATAATAAAGCTGAAAAATTTGTCAGTCAAAAGCAAAATCTCACCCTCAATACTGGAGACTGTTGATTGAGTAAAACCTCCAAGTCTTTTGTTATTCCTTTTTTCTTAGAATGTATAAAGTCGAAAATTGACAAGAAATCTCCAGAAGTAATATTTACTTTTGTTCCTGAATGTACTTTCAATAGAGTTATAGGATATGATGAAATATATTTTGAATAATTTCTCAAATCTAGCATCGGAAGCATTGCTTTGTTCCAAACTAAAAATTATCAGATATAATTAGTACCAAATAGAGACATAATGCAAAAAATTTGTAAATGGTAAACTCACCAGTAACACCAATATTAAAATCTTTAAGACCAGCTTGACCGATGGCCCATAGAACTGAAAGTCCAATCGGAGGTCTATTTTGATAAGAACCCATTAATGCTTCGACTTTTCCACAGCAATTTGGAAATATTTTCGTGTCAATATGAGCCAACATCTGAATGATGAGTTTATATCCCGTTGCAGGTAGACCTTAAATAAATTAAATGTTTCATTCTGTATCATTATATAATATATGATTATTAAAATATATCGTACCTTTATTCATATTATTAGCGATGGAAGAAAGACACAATTCCAAAAATAATTGAATGTGATTATTTTTGTCTTTTTTTATTATATCATTAAGTCCCTTTTTAAGCGGCGCAGGCACAACACACATTGGATAATCTAAAGGCATTTGTGAATATGTTTCATCATTTTGATCGACACACAGTTTGGTATTAAGGAGTCTAGCGACATCCAGCAGTCTTGAAACCGTAGTACTTCCAACACCACCATTATAACATTCCCACAACTCCTCCACAGTCACCTAAAACATTAAATAATCTATAATAAATTATTTAATTTTAACATATATCACTACTTACAGTAAGCAATGCTTGCTCGACTGATTTGGGGAGCTTGGGTTTGGGCGGGTTCGATGGCTTTTTGTTTTCCTTGTTGCTTTGCTTTTCAATCTCTGGACTTTTCTTAGGTTTCTTTGGTGCCACATTCTTATCTTTCTTGTCAGTCGTATTTGTTTTGGGAGGTTTATAAGAATTGGCGTTTTGTTCTGATGGAATGTATATAATATAATAGTTAGTAACTTTGTAAGATTGTTAATAATTATGAATGTGAACCTTTTGGGGGATTTTGTTGAGCGTTATTCTTAGTGGGTTTTTCTTTCTTATTACGTGAAACAACTTCCCATTCTCCGGCCATTTTGACAGTGTTTATAACAGATTAAAAGCCGACAAAAAGAGATCTGTGGTGAAAGTAATGCAAAGCAAAGTGCCACTTGGCCGCCAACTGTCAACTGCCGAATGAGCTGTCACTAGACTCTAGCGGCTCTCCTATTGGTTCAATCAAAACAAATGTTGCCGCATGAGCTCCACGTTTCACATTTGTATCAACTATGTATTATTCAAAAAAGTTACTTAATAAAAATAAGTTAATAATACAGTTCACCGGAAAAGGTGATCAATTGCTTGGTTATTATTCTAACATAAATATACTCACGCATACTTTATCGTGATAAAATATTTTATGTATTAGATATGAATAACTGTGGCAATTGATAAAAGAATCAGCTTTTCGATCCCATTATCCTTATGTGAACAATGCTTTCCAATGAAAATATTTGTTGTTGTGTTTATTTGGTGGAATTATCACTCACATATTGCGCAAATTGAATCATGGTGAGCAGTTTCAAATCAGGCATTCCTTTATTTAATATAATATTAATTATAAAATCACGAAATCCGAATACCGATTCTTATTTGTTTTATAATATGGAAGTTTTCAACGCGATGTATTTTGATAGACGTGGTTATGAGCGGAAATCGCTAATTTGCCGAGATAAATTTTCATTTTCCTTACACGAGTAATTTTTGTGAGAGAAATAAATTATTTCCTAGGACACCGCTTAACTTGGGTAAAAAAAAGAAATGTTAGTGATCCTAGCTAATTTAATGATGGTTATTATTAAAAGTATTGTTTCTTCATTCCACAGCAGCAATGCTTATGAAGGACACGAAGATCTCAAATGAAACTGGCAGTAGATATTATACTTTTTGTACATCCATGCACATAATTATGAAAATTGCACGAATGAAATAACCAAGTGGGTAAGTAACCGTTGAACTAGAGATAAATTTATTTAACATACAAAGAATTATTGCTCTTAATTGTGGAAACTGAAATTACATGATCAAACAATTAAATACGGAAAAATTATTGATTGATAGATAGAAGCGAATGATTGAGAATTGTCCAATATTAATATTTGTTATTTTTATTGCGTAGTTACGATAAGAACTTGGCCCAGCATTTAAATTGAATTATATCTACAATTATCTCGATAAGATAAAAAGACAATCCGGTTAAGTTTAATCTGAGGGAAATCTATAGGTAGATAAAAAATAGCCAACGAAGATCATCAAAGTGATAATATATTTACCATTTTATTATTGAATGCATGTCGAAAAACAAATAGCGGTGACATTGAAAATATTATTAAACACATAAATAAACATATGGCAAACAGATTGTATCCATGCCGGTGGATAACAGGAAAATCTCACAAACACTATTTAAAATACCAATATTTGGATCTTTTATTTGGAAAATAATAATTAGATTATCTTAACAATTTTATTAAAAACATATAATTTAAATAACATTGATCTTAAAATATATTTTTGTTTGAAATTTATCGCAATTTGTTTGCTATTTATTTATTTTTAACATTCTTATCGACAGGAAGTCGATAAAATATGTAAAATTAGACATTTAAAGCTGATGTCCCCCCACAGATGTTCGTTTTCTCTCCCCGTACATAATATATTGACAAATGTGATTAACGAATGACATTTATATTTTGATCGATGTGTCTGAATCATGTTATTGAGATGTGAGATTAAGGTGTACTTAATGACGATATTGTGTTAAAAATAAAATATTCAGGAGTGTGGAAATTATTCATTATTAATAAAATGATTTGATTTGTAACAAATAGTGGTGGAAGAAAGCTTGAAGGTTTTCGCAATACTGACAAATGGGTAGTAAACTGTCATTACGATATTAATCGATCAATTAAAACTGTCTACAGATGATAAAAAATCAGCAGGCACGTGATAAGTGTATTCCACGTGTTTTATATAATAGAATGATTTTTCTCTAAAAGAATACTTGATATCGGCGTGATTTTAATGATAAATTATGTTTTATCTGCGATTATTTTAAAAATAACATTGATCAAATTTTCCATTCCCATATAGCGCTAAATTAATGTTTCTAAATTTATTGTTCATATTTAATTTATGTGGAAAATATCGCTGTATCTGTGTGTGATAAAGCTTGTCAATAAATTACAATATTTGACACCCCCGTTTCCCTTAACAACCCCTACCTTCCTACTTATTATAAAGATAAAATAAGCTGATGGAAAAGTTTCCTTAAGGTGACTTCTTCCACTTCATTTTTGAGAGAATTTGATGAAAGATTGGGCAGGATGAATAACATTGTTCTGAATATCAATTCTTCTTCTTTTGTATATCTTTTACTAAAATAAATATTTATAGTACTCGTAGGTATCATGGAACCTTCAAAACCTATTTATATGAATAATAATTTAAAAAAATCAACTTATTATTAAAGTAATAGGTCACTTTGATAAATCTGCAAGCTTTTCGGTCCTTTAATATTACATGTATATTATGTAAAATCATACTCCGATTATTGAAAAAATACCCAAGCCCGAAACCCTTTATGAGAATAGTTTAATTAAAGCGTTTACATAAAACTTTAGAGATAATAATACATTTCAATATTACAGCTTCAGCGTAAATATAGATGTTAACATTCGTCTCTGTACCTATTAAATTTTCCTGTCCTCGTAGTCAAGGTAAACCATAATAAAGATTTATTTTTTACATTGTTCTAACCCTTGAACTATTGGTTTATCATATACCAAAATAAAAGTCGATAACGAGATTAAAGTCGATGTATTTTCTTATCACAAATAAAAATGTAAACTCTAATTTGGCATGCAAAGAGCATTAGTCTACCTTCGTAATTAGAGTCTTTCACGTCCTGTTTTTTTTTTTGTTTCTTAAGGACTTTGAACTAACCGGACAGACTTCAAAATACGAAATGATTAATTTTTAATCATGTATGCTATCCGTGATTTGGCCAATTTTGATCTCTCACGTAAGATAAGAATTTGCTTTGGACTTTATTCGTCCACCCGATCGCAAGATACGATCGTTTTAATTTTTAGACAGATTGTGTGTTGAAATGATGTAATAATTATTTAAATTTTCACAATAACTTTCGCAGGAATGTTTATTTCCCTACGGTAATTGCTGGCGTTATCGTATGATATTGAGCTGGATATGAATAATTTCGTAAAAAATACATTATCTCAATACAGATAAGACTACGTTTCATCTTGTACTCAACCAACGTGACATCAATTCTCTTTTTGTGAGATTTGTTATTCACAAGTGGATCAAGGGATAATAATGATGCAATGTTTATATTACATATTCGTGAAATTCAAGTGTAGATCGCCTAAAGCTCTGAATTAAACAACTTTATCCTTCACACGAATAACTGTGCAAACGAACTTTGGCTGGGGTGTTTTTTATGTGAACTTTGAAGTTGATTGAGTGAGCAAAAATAATCTTATTTTCGATTATCATTTCAATTGAGTCACGACAATTTGTTTACTATTTATAAATGGATTAATTTTCAAAATGATATATTAGCTCTAGCGATTCGTAGAATTTCACAAAATATCAACCCGATAAATATTACCATTTATTTCAAGACTGTTCTTTTCATTTTTATAATTAATTGAATATCATATTTGGTTTGGGAATTAATTTTTTATCGATTATTGCAATGATTAACACATTATTATTTTTGACAATTATTAAAAAAAAACACTTAATTTATTATATTTATTATTTGGAACTTACAAAACGACCAAAGGTTATAATAAATACATAATATATTATTATTGATAATTTAAAATAATACATGAAATTTTCACCCTTAGTGTTGGTTGCTTCAACAATAGCACCTAAGTTATATAATATATCTATAGCAAAATCTGAAGTATCATTTTTTTATATTTACAGCATTATAATATTATTAAACCTAGTAGTGAAAATGAGGGCTAGCTATAACTAGAGCTTCGAATATAACTTGAATTGTAAAAGAAACCGTCGATTTATGTTAAAAAAGTTTTTAAATCTCTCTCTTGGAACTAGTCATAAATAATCTCAATGTCCTTATAAATTGAAAATAACTAAAGTAATATTTGTGGTGGTAATACCATAAATAATGTCCTTACTAAAAATATTCAATAGAATTTTAATCTGCAACATAATATAATATTTAATATGTTTGATGCCAAAGTTGTTGTGTATTCATTCTAAATATAATTATTTCCAATGAAATGAAGCGATTGCCAAAATGATATGAAAGTTTAAAAGTCCACGATAATATTGATAAAAGATTTCAGGCATTATAGTAGCGTCGTAATAGATTTCGAAAAAGAACAAAAAATAAATCACATATCTGAATTTAACAATGAAAGATAAGCTGAAATCAAGAAATCAAAAATATTTTTAATGAATCGCCAGATATTTTTTACACCTTATCAAAATCAGGGCTGTTGAATTATATTTTTTTTACTGAAAGTTACGTTATACCCAATATGAGAGAATACGTTGTGTAGTTAATCTGCTTTGGTTATTAGGAAAAAAGAAGAGTTTGTATGATTGGATAATAATTAATGTGTATTTTTATTTCTATTACAGCATTAATATCCACGGGGAAAAAAGGAAGCGATTCAATAAAAAATCCAAATGAAATTCAAAGTAAATTAGTGATGAAGTACTATTTTTAAAGGACGGAACTTCAATAAGTGCTTAAACGTGTTTTGCCAAAAAAATCACACTGGGATATGGCTATTATTATTTTATTATCAATGTAATGTTTAACACCTCTGTTTTAAAGTACTTATAATAACATGCACTGATTGTTTTAAGCATAGTTGGCAATCAATAGCTTCCTAGAAGCATCATCACCATCGTGAAAAAAATAGTTCTTCCTTTGTCGTTGTTCATGTGAGTAAATTAGTTTTCACATATGGAGGACTTAATACATCAGTGTTTTTTTTTTAAATTAATTGTAAATAAAATAGTTTGGCTATGAAAATGTTTAGTGATAATTTTCCGAATTGTTTTATTTAGAAATTGAGCAAACAATCCAAAAATGTCCATCACAGACGAAAAATTGGCTCAACTAGTGGGGACTTTTGATCATCATGTTGGCAGGGCTGTCCTTGAGGGCATGAAGAAAAACAGGACTAAAACCAACCAGGTACTTAAATTAATTAAGGCAGGAAGATCATTTGTGAATGATTTTAAAAATAAGTCGAGTGATAGATAAAGCAGTATTTCAAAATCCTCAATAGATACAAATCTGGAAACAGATATCGTTAAAGAGCACCATTTCAATTCATTGATAAATCATGCGAACATTGTTAATTTAGATTACAGATAAACATATTCAAGGTGTATGAAAAATATGTACTTGACAATGGTCTGTAGGATATTGAAAGTTATGTATTTAGTTATCTTTAATCAAACTAATATTTTTAGATCAATATGATAAGTGGTCGCACTGAAGACAACCAATCACTATTTCTGAGGTCTGTGAGAGTAGCTGAAGAACTTAGGAAAAGAGGAATCGATGTTGGAGATATTGTTTTGATATGTGGCATAAATCATGATGATCTTAGTCTTCCTCTTATTGCATCATTATTCTTAGGTGCTGCAGTTACACCTTTGGCTTCTGAAATGACTCATGGTAATGGAAAATTCAATAATGAAATTACCCTAAATAGAACAATCAATAAGTAGTATTCATTTACAGTTGAAATGAAGCATTTAACAAGTATTACCAAACCTAAGATTGCCTTTTGTGATGCGGATGTTGCTCTTAAAATCAGAAAAGTTTTTGAAGATCTTCAAATTACTGCAGACATTGTTGTTTTTGGAGAGCTGCCAGATTCTAGCTTTATTTCATTTGAGGAATTCCAAAAACCTACAGGCACTGAAGAAGATTTCCAGTAAACAACATACCTATTCTTTTATAAAATTAATATACATAGACATTTATCTTCATTTGAAATATCAGAGTTTCAGATTTCGATCCATCCACAACAATAGCATTTATAGTGTGTTCAAGTGGTACAACTGGCTTTCCAAAAGGAGTATGTTTAACACATAGCAATGTTTCAACTAATTATCATTTACCGTAAGATAAAATGTTTTTATTCCTGATTTTTTGATTTTATAGAATTTTCTTAAATTGAATATTATTTTTTAGAAAACTGAGCTCATCTCGTTGGGTGCAAAATGAAGAGAAGTTTATTATATTTTCGTCACTATTTTGGTATAGTGGAATCCTTCCGATTATTTTAGCATGTGTGTTCAATGTTGTCAGAATTTACACACCTAAACCATACAATCCTGAAATGGCCATTAACGCTTTCAATAAATATAAAGTATGAATTAATTTTTATATTTAAAATCGTGTCGATATGATAAAATATTTTTAATATTTTAGCCCAACATTTGCTTGCTGAGTCCACTTTCAGTAATGGCACTTTTAAGGCACCCCAAAATAGACGAATGTGATTTTTCATCATTCAATGTATTTGTGACTGTCGGAAGTCCAATTCCTCAAACAGATATTGAAAATTTACAAGTAAGTTTATTGTTTTGTGCTTCTCTCGATTAAGTGTTTATTACAAATTACATGTCATAAATTCCTTTAATTAATGACACATTTTATTTGTATTTTTAGGGCCGCATGAAAAATGGACATGTGGTGAATAGTTATGGGCTTACAGAAGCTTGTGGAAGTGTATGTGCGTCTCCAAAAACCAAACCTAACTCCTGTGGAAAACCTTTACCATGGTTGAAATGGAAGGTATTTATATTAAATACTATTTATATAATGAATTAGAACAATTAGCAATAATTAATCATTAACTTCAATTATTTTGTAAGGTGGTAGATGTTGAAACTCGAAAAATACTTGGTCCAATGGAGCGTGGAGAGTTATTAATCAAATCTGACTATACTCTATTTAAGGTAACTTTTTCCTCTTACTATTGATCCTATCCATATTTAAAAATGTAAGCATATATCTGACAAATTAAAATATTTAAGGGGTATGCAAATAATCCCGAAGCCACAGCTGAAGCATTTGAAGATGGTTGGTTCAAAACTGGGGATGTTATTTATTATGATGAAGATGGCGATTGGTTTATTGTTGATAGATTGAAAGAGATGATAAAATTCAGGGATATGCAGGTAAGATTATTAAACAAATAGTAGTTATTAACAAATACTAACTATCTATAAAATGTACACTTTAAGATTGCCCCAGCACAAGTAGAACACGAAATCAGCAAAGTTCCAGGAGTTCTTGCAAATTGTGTTGTTGGAGTTCCAGCCGTTGAAGATGGTCACAGACCGATGGCCTACGTTCAACTCATACCAGGTGCTAAAGTCACTGCTGATGAAATCAAAGAAGCAGTCAAAAGTAATTAATTTTAATTTAATTAAATTATTCAAAATAACTTAAATAACAACAAATTGAAATTAATATATCATTTATTATTACAGAAAATCTTTCATACAGTAGGCAACTCAGTGGAGGTGTAGTTTTCATGGATTCTTTACCCACAACACCATCTGGGAAAGTTAACAGAAGAATTTTAAATGAAATGAAGCTTTCAGTAAAGGCAGAGTAATAATTCTGAGATAATAGGTGAAATTTTATTATTAATGCATTATTTTTATGCATCGGTTGAAGATCTATTGTACAATTTTTTACCATTAAAATATATGGTATTCATTGCTGATTTATGTAATCATAAAGTAAATACATAGTTTCCGCCGTTAATTAGTGAAATTATATAATTAATTGTAACATTATTTATTTATTATATATAAGAAGGTTTTTCATTAAAAAATGTAAGATAGTCATGGTTTATTTAATTTTAAATCAATAAATATATATTTATGAGACTTTTTCTTAGATATATATTACAATATTGTGTAGTTTTATTTTTGTTAAATAAAATATAGAAATAATCAAATTATATTTTATTATTTGTGTATATTTCTATTTTGAATTACAGATTATATAGAATAGAATTCAAGATAATAAGATCATTGAAATAATGAACAACTCAAATGATATTGCATGTCAATGCCTAATGTCTTTTGTTGGTCATTTGAACCAATTTCAACATACAATTTGAAAACAATTGTATTTGAGTTTATAAAAGTGTGCAGTTATTTCCAATGATCATATAGTTTTTATGTTTTATCATAGATACGCCTTGAAATCATGTGCTATTCCATATTTTATATTTTTTATTTGACTACAATAGTCACTATCTTCCATAATGTCAACGGGGTGAGTTATCGATACACATAACCAGATATAAAATACTTTAAAATATAATACATATTCACACATTTTTTACATAGTTGGCCCTTAAACGATTTCCTACAGATGAAGAAATCAGAGATAAGCAAGAGATACACTTGAATTCAATAATTTCTCGTATCTCCAAGCCGTTGGGCATTAAAGACAATATATCTTTTGAACCCCCGTTGAGTGGATGGCAAAGAACTATAACTTCTCTACGCAATGTCCAAGCAGAAGATCAAATTGGTGAAGCAAGACTACCCTTACCAGGCCCAATACCTATTGATATTGAACAGATCAAGAAAATTATACAAATTTTAGGAGTCATCGGAAATGAGGTGTGGAAACTTCCTGCAATATTTACAAATGTTTTTGTATATAAACTTAATAAAATACATTTTTGTCATTCCAGATAATTCCAGCTATAGTCTCCAGCATTGGATCAAATGTCTCTTCGAACACATAAAAAAATAAAAATGATTTTTTTGTTCTTTAAACATATTTCATTACTAACAATAAAATACAAATTTATAATATGAAAAAAATATAATATTATTCACAATGTTGAAATTTTGTCAGTGAAACTCATATGAATGTTTGTAGAAAGTGAACTTTCTTAAAATAAAATATACTTTAAAAATGTAGTGTATTTTAGTTATTTCAATCTAAAGGTTGCTGCAGTATGGCCAAGACTATTCGAGTTTCACTGATTATCTTTTTATTTATTAATGTAGTATTTGGAAAACCATTTTGGAATTTAATTAATCAAAACGGTGGGTAACTTACTTATTATTTTATTTTGTAAATTGACATATGAAGATTCATTCATGATTGTACTATTAACAAATCTTATAAATAAATTAATATAACACAGGATCAATATTGTACAATTCGTTGATATTAAATCAAGCCGATATATATGCATAAATTATCTTTTCAAGTTATCACTGTTAGAACATTCATTTTTTTAATGTCTATTTTTATGTATATATATTAATATTGAATACAATCCATCTTATGGCATTATACCAATTACTATACATTTATGCGGGTATAGATGCGAGTAAAACTTAAAATGATCTGGTGACAAACATGCTTTTTGTAGATATGTTTGATTTTACAACAATGACCTAATAAATGAATTATTCTTAATACTAAAACAACTTTTACTAAATATGGTACACATTTTCAGATCTAGAAAATGAAAAATTATCTAATAATTTAATTAAATTCTTATATATTTATAAATGTTTTAAAACTTTATAATTAATAATTTGATAAGAAGTAAGCTTAGATCTATTGAGGGTTTAAAAGTGTAATATGAAACTAATTTAATTTTTTTGCATGTAATTTCAGGAAACGGTCAAGAACTATGTCCAATTATAAAAGCTTTGGATCCTCAGGATTACTTAGAGCATAGATCTGAATGGATGATTACTGATTTGGTAGATCATGTACACAGAAATAATCAGAAAGAACTTGATAAGCATTTAGTAAATGATTATGATTATACTTTGATTGATGAAGACCATGAGGGAAAAGTTAAAAAAAATCCTGATTCCCTTTGCGGAAATTTATGTACATCGGATAAACAGTGTCGTATTGGTAAAAAGTGTTGCCCAACAACATGTGGTTATGCATGTTATAATCCGAGCATAATTTTGAATTAGTATTCATTAAATTTAATAACTTCACATCAGTTCAAATATTTTTAAGACCATGTTTAATCCATACATTTGTAAAATTTATTTATTGGAATTATTATAATGCAGTTTTAACTACAAGATAAATAAAATCATATGAGTAATAGTATAATTAATTGAAATTATTATAATGTTGAGGGATTTTAAGGATACTTGATAGAATAATAAAATTGATGTATCTGCATATTTTCCTGTTGAATACCAAAATGAAGTGTACAATCTCATCTCAGAATTATGCAGTGTGATGTGTGCACTTATATTTCAAAATCAAAAAGGGTGAATATATAATTAATCCAAACCACCTAAGTTTGTCAAAAATTATTTATGTTGTTATGAAAATATTAAAAATTCTGCGGTGAAAACCATGCTGAAGGAAGTACGCGATGAACATTATATTAAGATAAGTCAATAAAGATTGTATAAAATATATAAATAGATATTGTGGTAATGTGTTGGAAAAAACACCTGTTATATTGCATATTCCATATAACAAATGTAATCAAACATATTGATATCAGTAATGATAATCATAATATTATGTAAGTTGATAATATTTAAATTATAAATCAATATCAACATATATAAATCAACAAATCATTTTCTATTATCTCATACATATTAAATAATTTACATACACAAACTTAAATAACATAAATATTAGGTTTAATTATAATCAAATATTTTTGGATCATTTTTCCCATTGTTCATTCACTGGAATGATGAAGATAGCTCTGAAAAAGTATTCAAAATCAGGATGGGTGGTTCATTAGGAGGGTAAAGAATGTGTGAAGAGAATAACTGCTTCACGTTAAGAACCCTACAGTTATTAAGGGGTGACTAATATGTACTGTTAATTTGAATAGTTCTTGGTAATAAATGATTACATGATGAATGTGAACTTTGTTATTAAATTAATAAAAAAAGAATGTCTTTATCATAAAATAGCAGCTAATTATTTAGCTAATAATTATTCAAAGATTATCCTGTAAATATCACCACTGACAATTGCCTTCTATTAATATCGACACTGTGATGAACATTAATATGGGTTTTATTTTTTTAATGTATTAAAAACATACAAAACAATGTGCTGTATATGCTTAAGACCCGCTGAATCATAAGACAGATACTTTTAATAATTAAATTGGATTTTTAAATCATGGTTAGTCTGAATTCGACTGATACACTAGTATTAAGCAAAGAATTATCTTGTGTGTAGAATATGAATTGGCATCTGGTGTGTAGATATAATACAATTTGAATGGTATTATACAAAATAAATATGCGGTAATTTGTCATTGAATTACCATAAAACGCATATTGAATAATTTCTATCAAAAATATTTATTTCAATATTTTTTATGACTAATAAGGTATGCGGTCTATGTAATTAAATTGGTAACAGTACATGCTTATTTTTATAACCCATGACTGGGTACATACTGTATGAAGGAACCTTAAAAATACTGATTGGGAGTTTCAATACATATTTTTATCATTGAAACATAAATATAATTTCCAAATCTTTATTTACTTAAAACGTTATAATGTACAAAAGTATTGAATTTATGATTTATTTGTAGAAATTTATGAGACTTCTTCATTTACTTCTATATTTTGTAACTCTCCCAAGCCAATCAACATAAGTTTTATGTGAGCTTTTACTTTGGCACTCTTTTCACGGAGTTTTTTCGATGCACTCTCCATTTTTTCAAGACGCACTTTACAAATTTTTCTCACTTCATCTCGAGAGAGCTCAAGATAGTGACCCAAGCCAATTTCATAGAGCATTGTAGAAGTATCTTCCACATTAGCTTGAATGAAAAAATTGCAACCGACATCAACCTGAGTTTTATATGTTTTGGTAAGTAAGTCTTTGTTATCTAAAACGTCTAATGCTTGTTCTATCTGATGATATTCATTAATTTTAAGATTTACAAATTGAAGTTCACGGTCAATTTTTTTTAAGTCCTCCTTCAACACATCATTTATGAAATCCTCATAGCGCAGGACAATGTTATTGACATTCTCAAATTTGGCCATGTTTCTCACATCTATAAAAATATAATTACTATTTATTGCTAATAAATTTTAAGAGGTAATGTAAATTTTACACTAAAAATACAAGAACAAATTGTTTCGGCATGGTGTTTTATAATTGTGACAAAGTTAAATTTAAGGCAGATAAATATTTTGCACTTACTCAGAATAATATATTTGCATAAGAGCAGAAGTGATGATCATAAACAGATTGCAAGATAAAAACAACCTCTCCTGTAAACATACAAACGTCAAACTAAAAAAGTGTTGCCCTTGGTAAATCGTTCAACATACATATATATTTATAAATGTATATAAAAGATCTCAAGATAATCAATTAAAAAGATATGTTTTATGATATTACTTTAAAACGTGATTTCATATACATATTAATAATTTGGGTGGTTTCTGTAAATCTACACACAATTTAGTAACGGCAACAGAAAACATGTTTTTTTAATTAAAGTCATCTGATTATTCTCTAAATTCTCAAAAAAGACTATTCAAGAACAAAAAAAAGTATTATTCATCACAATAATACCTACTCTTTCTTCCTCTATTTGAAAATCAAAAATAGTCTTTGGAACATTCATTTTTATTAAATTATTTTTCAGAAAATAGGTAAATCCTATACCTTTTTCAGAGTGAATATCATCACAGAATTTCAAAAGTCAGAACTACAAAAAATACTATTTCTTTGGACATGGATGTTCGTAATAAAATAGCATATGTAGGTAATCGGTATCTCTCGGATATACCGCGATAATATAGTAAAACTGACCTCTGCTCTATGATAAAATATTTGGGTTTTTTTAATACCTCTCAAAATAATATGTATATTAATTCTATAATTTGAACATTTGGTCCATCCGAATAGACTATACATTTAGGATATTCGGATGATTGAGGCTCTACTATACTTTTACTTTAATTTGTGTTTAAATATGTGATATTTAGAATTTAGAATGATCTACAATATTAAGTCAGCTTTAAATAATACTAATACATATCCTTATAGAAGAGCAGAAAGGATTTTGGATCCATAGATCAAATGTTGTACGATCCATGGTCGAGGACTGTGACTGATGATATATCATAAATTAAATTCAAATTTATGCATACTTTAATATGAATTGACTTTAAAACCAATTATTTTGTATTTTATATCAGTATTGAAAGATTCCTACACCTACCAATTGCTTTCATGAAATATTTTAATGTTTTTTTTACTTCATTAAAATATTATTCACCTATAGGTATTTCTGAGTATATCAGTATCTGATTTCACTATTATGTTCATCATCATCATCACAAGCACTTCAGTTCAGTGATGAACTAAGGCTTCCCGCATCAGCATCTTCCACTTAATGCTCCTCCAGTTATTAATTCCTAAGCTCCTAACTACCTTATAGAACTTAACCGCCCATCTTAGCCTAGGTCTACCCTGCCTTCTCTTACCCTCATTATTATGTTATGTTTCCATAAAATATAGACATTTAAAATAGTATAAATGGAGTATTTAGTAAAAAAGTGATTATATTGGTATAGAAGAAAAAGGAATTATCATAAAACATTTTATTATTTGAATACGGTGGTACAGTTACAATTATAATTATACTATACAAGTACATATGTATTCAAATTTGAAGATTAAAATTGTATTTTACAGTGATGAAAGCTTTTGAAATACAAGATTTTACATATTTATTAATTTTTTTGACTAAAAAGTTGTTAGTTGACATCCACAATGTTTTAAAATATTTTCTTACTCAATTATTCTTATTCTTCTATTCATAATTTTGTTTTGCAATAGTAAAACAGGATATTTATTGAATGTTGCTTTTTATCAATTTTATAAAATGAACCATGTGAATCAGGTAATCAACAATAAATAAGGTGTGTATTTAAAATTTTAATTTTAACATTATCAACACTGGTATTTCTTCTACTTTGTCATACAAAATAGGTATTTCATCGACAAAGATAGTTAATAGTTGAGTTTTTCACGATGGTGCTAAAAATAACAGGAATTTCAAATTTGTGCACCAGAGATTCCATCGCTTTTGCTTTCAATGTATTTATAAATTATCATAACTACAAATGAACGCAGACATTTATCATTTATATATTTAACAAACTACAACTCTACTAAACTAAACACTTTCAATGTTTATTACTTTGGCGTTTTCAATCATTTTGTGAGAATGATGATCAATAGAAATGATTGAATACAACATAAAAAATTAAATAACTAGAAACTTAAATATATTGACATGTATATATAATAGTTTTTAACATAGTTTTTTTTTGTACATTTGATGATGTTAAAATGGAATGGAAAAAGGCGAAAAAATTGTATGGTAAGTTTTGTTGATGAATTTTCTTTTGCAGTTTTATCATCTTATCCATTACTAATATCATCAATAAATCAATATTAATAATATTACAGAATATAATATATTATACAAAACTGGTTTGTATGTTTATTTTTTAATTCGGGTAAGTTACTGACTAATAAATGTTTAACATGCAAAATGTTAATGATAAAAATACCAATCCAATTTATAAAATATCAACAACCTACAAAATCTTTCAGAAATATAAAGATTTAAGTGTATTTGAAAATTTGTATTTCTTATCTAAAGACGTTTTTGATGATAAGATCAGATAAGTATTACTTACAGATAAATAATCTAAAGTCTTAATAGTTTTAAGGACAATCAATGGACAATGTGTGTGTATATGAATTTAATAATGTTTAATATTTGGACAAGCTTTTTTAAATGTAAAAAAACACTGGACAGTTTTGGGACTAAATGAAACCATTCTGTAACAGAAAAATGGTTTCAATGTACAATTAACCTTATTAAATATCAATTTCATTAAAAAACAACATTTTTAAATGGACTTCAATCGAACCTGAGGTGTTTTTTGGACGTCAAACAGATTAATATATAACAACATACTACATTAAAAGTTTAACTCTTGATAGTAAACATAAAATATATATTTAAGACCACAAAACAATAAAGACGTATTTGTAATTTTTTTAATTAAAAAAAATTATAAAAACACAAAAAGTGTTAGACGACAGTGTGAGGAGTAGTTTTTGGATATTTTCAAATATCAAAAATATTGATTACTTAGTAATGTTTTTTAAACAAATACATATTAATTGCTATTATAATTAATTATCAATATAAATTCGGATTGAAATCACTTTACAAATACATATGGATTTATGATCATCTACAATTTAAAGTTGTTTGATCTAATAATTGTAAAATATTGCATTTGAAAGTAATAGAGCAAATGTAATAGAAATTTTTAATTCTCAGAGAATATACAGTTTTATTGAGAATTCTCAAAGAAAAATTGAATAACGGATCCTCTGGAATGTCTTAGTTGAAAGTATTTATTTTCACATTAGCAAAAGTATTTTACAATGAATACATCTATGAGTCAGATCAACGATTAGGAAAATAGTAAGATTATTCTAGATTTATAAGAGTTTTCAAATGAAATTATAAGATGATTGAGATGATATAAATGATTGATGAATTTTTAGTTGTGCTGTCCACTCGGAGCAGGCGACGGTTGAAGAGAAGTTGTTGACATTTCAGATTGTTTTGATTTGTGCTGGCAATAGTTGGATTTTGTAGATGTACATATTATTTGTATCATATGCACAAGTTAACATTTCATATGCAGGAACTGCTCTTGCTGCTTTTTCTGAAATCAAACAAAAATCATTTTTAATCACATATCACAACAAGGAGTGGTGAATAACAGGAAGTCTTGCGGTCGATGAGTATAAATAATAACTTAATATTTTCTGGATTATTTAAGCAAAATCTTATTATGTATATTTAGATAATTGACAATATTAATTCATTCAAGATCATGTATGTCGGTAATGCTTTTTGAAAAAAAAAGAATACTCAAAACGACTGAAGTGCAATAAGTTCGCTTGATAATGTTTTTTTTTGGATTTTGATAAATAATTATATATTATTCAGGATGGACTCGAACTAAGTGAGAATATTTTAGGGGGTGGTTAGCGAAAAAAAAAATAATTAAAAATATTTCGTGCTTTTGTAATCGAGTTTGGACCGCAATCTTGGAATCAGATGTTTCTATGAAGTACTTTGTGTTAGCTGTCACTTGTGTATTGTGTCTATTAAATAATAAAATATATATTTCATAAAAATATTAATATAATCCACTCGGTATATTTTTTATAAAATTGCAAATTTAATACGTGTATACATAATTGTGTGTGTTAAACATATGATAAATTATTTACTTTCTCATACATAAGTTTTATTTTATTCCATGCATGGTAATCTAAAACTAAGTACTAAAATAGATAAATGTTTTGAATAAAATGTTGATTGTAAGATATTAGCTACATTAAATCTGAATTTAATATTATGTTTGCCTTGTGGATATAATAATTTTCGTCCCACTTTATAACACAATCCAATATCGGCTATTTTCTAAGCATTGCCCTTGCACAATTAATTGCAAGGAAGTATATATTGTTTAATTCTTTATAAAATATTTATAGGATCAAGAAAGGTAATAAGTTTTGACAACTGTCGTACCAGATACGTACAAGGATGTGGAATTCAACGAGATATGTTATTTTTTCCCTTTCTCACGCCTAACCAATCGACGTACTTTTTGACGAAATACAAAATAACTCGAATACTTCAAAGATTGAGAAATTTCAGATGGACTTTCAGAAAAAGGGTTCTTCGTCAGCAGAATAAGAAATTGTCCGCGTCTTCTTTTTTCGACCTGCTTTTGTAGAAACTATTGCTGAACGATTTCAGATAAAATGGGACATTAAAAATGTGATACGTGTGGAAGAGACATCCTCAGTTTTATGTTTCCGCAATGAAAGATACATTTAAATAAATACATTACGATGGCTGTGTTGTCCATATAAACTTGTATGAACGACGTGTCGGGAAGAAATGGCCAGTACTAAAACCGCGTATAATATATAAAATAATTTTGATTTTTTAAGTAAAATTCAGTATACTGAGAATTCAGTATATTGGCGACAGCCTTTACAAAAAAATACAAATCGTCAAGGTACGGAAACTTGTTCTTAAGAAAGTCACCAAGGAGATTATCGTTATTAATCTCAGACACAATTGTACCATTTTAAAATGATTTGATCGAACAACAATGTTTAATATTTAAATTTAACATGTCCTTTATTCGATTGGACATTGACCACTTGTATATGATTGTATCGTGTTAAGGTCACTCAAAATTAATAATAAATGTATGATTATAGAACAAAAAATGTGTAATCGATAATCACAAAACACCCTTGATCGTTACGAGAGGTCATTTAATAACAATAGAGTCAAAGTGTAATGGAAACATTTTGCTATAATCACACAATAAGTTGTGAATTATGATTATTCAAATAAGAAACAATGAATGTTGTGTTAATACTATTTATTTTAACATATTTAGAATAAGCAATTGAAGACCTCGGCGGAAAAACAGCAGCTGACATAAGAAGCAAATATTTCAAGATAGACCAAAAACATTATTATCTTAATGTATTATTTGTACATTTTTCAATGGTTTTATTGATGTAACCCATAATATGGAACATATGGGTATGTGGAATAAAATCATATTAAACATTTTTTCCGCCAAGGTCTTCAATTGTTAATCAAACACACTTTGGTCATAAAATATGTGTGTTAAAATAAATGTTATAAGTTTCATTCTAATTATTATTGGCACGAGAATTCTGAAGACTGTTATTTAGGTCAAAATATTAATTGAGACTTTGCATGGTATAAAATTGAATAAACTATGGATTGGTAATTTTTACGACTACTATATTTGAGACAAGTCGTATAATAAAAAAAATATTATTAATAAGATAATTAAATAATTTATACGAAGACTTATGTTGCGAAATAATAATAAACATATTTTTTTATAGTTATTTCCATAGTTAATTTTTACTAATTAACCAGCATAATAACTCAGAAGATACACGTGGCTACAAATACTGTGGTCATAGGTTCAAATCCAAGTTAAAAAAATTGATTTGATCGATTATTACGACTGGGAGATCGGGAATAATATTAATAAAATCTCGATCGATTGTCTTGATCAAGATTTACTTTGCTTTTCTGGATTGTAAGGTATATACTAATTATTACTAAGTAAGGGATCTGTGTAACTAGTAGTTAACTATAGTTAAGATTGATGACAGACAATGAATTAACACGTTGTTGTATTTGAAATAATTTCATAGTTTGGGTCGCCTGTAACCCTTATAAATATTTTGACTAATTCAAAATCCACAATGTACCTATACAAAATGTTCATAAAATCGGCATGGCTTGAGTTTGCAGCTCTCTCAGAAAGGTAAATAGATTTAAAATGATAATTCTGTGAAATGTAAAGTCGGATTATGTTATGACTCATCCAGAACTGGTGCACGATGATTTCCATTAAAGAGTAAATTCTTTTGGCCGATGTTTCAAGATCGCGGTTACTCGGTAATGGTGGGATTTATGTGCGATTGTAGGTATTTTAGTGATAAATAAATAATTTTTAGCTCACAGCTGTGCAATAAGTCGGTTGCAGGCAATATTATGGGTCGTTTTAAAGGGTCTAGTCCCATAAAGTTTACTGCGATGGATTCGAACTTGATCAGTCTCGTCCACGTCGTAAACCGTAACACCATTTTCATATCACATTAGTGTTTTCTATGCATATCATAACCACACACATTATTATTATTATCATCATATCACATTAAGATTAATTCATTTAATTGACAAACTCTACTCACATGTATGTATAATTTTGTTGGGGGTATTAAACTTTAACATTTCACATTTATAATGAAAAAGTCCATTAGCGACGGTCGAGTTTATTTGTTCAGGCAAATAAAGTGGGACTCGTAAAGAGTGCACCACAAACCAAATTTGTGACCACTGTCACCAAATAAAAACTCGATTTATATTACAAAATTATAATGAACCGCTTAAAAATCGTGAGCTGATTAAATAATCGCGGTAAAAGGCACTCGTACTTTAATAGCCTCACCGATATGTTATGCCTTTACATTATTATTTGACCCCAAAAGTATCACCGTAACTTTTACTTACTGCTGAATTATTATGTTCAAAACGGTACAAGATAGGTGGTTAAATCTCAAGAAAATTTATTTACTTATTATAAATTTTCCGAAAAAAAATCACCACACTGCAATCGTCTCATTATGCTTTTTTTATAAATAATATTTTTTATTTAAATTTCGATTAAAATAAAGTTGATTAAAATTATAACTATTATGTAAGATATTTAATTATCTATTAAGAATAAATCACAATCATAAAGCATATATATATATATATATATATATATATATATATATATATATATATATATACTATATATATATATATATATATATAAATATATATATATATCTCTTCTTCTCAAATATGAAACCTTTTTATTTCAATTTTTTTTTCAAATGACCAACAGGCGAGCGTAGCGTGTTTAATGCACGGGTTCCTCTACGATAACCTTTAGTTATTAATAACTAGATTTTATTGACTAATTGTAAACCGTCTCACTGTAAATAATTTGGACAACGGCTGTTAAAAATCTGAGACTATCTCAGATTGGTCGAATTTGAAATACGCCGCATCATCATTCATAAATTTTAAGGGCATGATCGATTTCATTCAATTAATCGTGGTTTTTTACCCAACGTTAATTTACGGATTATCTCAGGGGATAAGGTAGTGATATTGTGGTCATGGTTTCAAATTCTGCTCGAATTAAAAAAATATTCGATCAGCTATTGCGGGGAGATTGGGAATAATACTATTTAAATTCGAAGCGATTGCCTAGATCCAGGTAATATTGTAGTTAGATAGATCACTGAAAGGTTGATTCTAAAATAAATAAGAATAAAATCGAGTCAAAAAACCAAACAATTATAGGTGAAATAATTAAAGCAAATAAATAATGAATATTTAAAAAAGCGTCTATTCATCTATGCAAATCTATTTTTAAAAAAACCTTGAGGCATATCTATAGCTTGAATAATATATATATATATATATATATATATATCCTATATATATATATATATATATATATATATATATTTAAAAAAAATGTAAATTGATCATATTTTCGATATTGAATGGCATAGTGTAGTGTGAATCCTAATAAGGAGTGTCAGTGGTGAAGGAAGGTGGTTTAGTCGTATATAGAGAGATTAGCACTCGTAAAAAGCATTCACGTATAGGAGGAATACTTTGATCCATACACACAGGCAGGCAAGGAACGAGGCTGTAAAAAGAATCGCATCAAACATTATAATTTATGGGCTGCTTTGTACGCCCTGAAGTTAACTGCGCAAGTTTTTTACGATTTCAGCGCTTATTTTATGGGAAAACCTCCCCGCGCGTCTCGACGTCTCCTTCCTCGTCATCCACACCCACTATCGGATTGACCAGGTCATTCACGAATATACACTCAATATGCTTTAATATATCCCCAAATTAATTAAATAAATTATTTAAATCCAGACATGTTAGGTTTTTGAAGATGACATGTTTGCCTATACAAAAAATAATGAGGGATTTCCATTCTGAATACATACATATATGCTAGGAGTAAATGTTATGACTTTTTATTAATTAATATAAATTTTGAATATGTAAATATATTGACCATAGTCTTATAATGATTTATACATATGAGTAGATAAGTCTAAAGATATTTTGGACTATAAATAATCTTGAATATACTAATTCATTCAGTAATGTCAATTTATTTATTTCCATATAAACGCTCATTAGAGCTTTTTTTAAAGACAAAACAGTGGTAATAAAAAAATTAAACAAAAATTAAAAGTACATTTATAAAAATAAATAATGGAATTATAAAAAAATGTTTGTATAAAATAAAATAAAGTAAGGTGTAGGAAACAATAATTTATATGTTGCTATGTAAGGTTGCTCCTAAACAAGTCCTATAGGTGTCAGAATTTGTGGAAAAGAGTTCACCCAGGTGCGCAAATTGTTTGCCAAGTCGTTGAACCCTATTTAGAGAGAATAAAATAGGTCAATTTATTTAATTTTACTACATTTTTAATTTTAATTTACAATTTACAAACAATTACAAAATTATTCCCTCAAAAGAATAGTTTATTCAAATATTTTAGCATACAACTATGAATTGGTTAATTAATTACAAACACGTATATAAAATAATTTGTAATATATTATTGAGGTTGATAAATTTATTGTATCAAGAATTTGTACGAGAGCAAAATATTTTATATTGTGTGAAATAAACAACATACCAAAAGATGGTATAATAATGCTCATATATCGACAAAGCCACTAACAAGTTTTTTGTACCTACTTAAATTTTATTTATACACTTTAGCCAAACATATTTACACACATTTGAGTGCCTTTTAAATGGGAAATACTCCACGCCATACAAAGAGAATAAAAAATGTCGTATTGTTGTTTATAATACGAATGAATCTCGTTAGGTGAATGCCAATGAAGTCCATTGAATAAAAAGGCTTATTCATTCACAGTTACTATGTTTGATGCTCGATTTGGTATTCTAGAATCATATAATTCAGATTTACTACCATCGATAATATATGTAATATGTGAGACATATTCCTATTCATTGCCGATAAATCCACACTCTAATCGTGATCAAGCTGTATTTTACATTGTTCTAATATCAAGAACAATAAAAATTTAAAGTATTTCATGTTGATTTAAAATTTATAGTCTATATGAATGTCTGGAAAGAGTATTATTAATATCCTGGATTGTAATATACTTTAAAAATTCACTAACACCTATCTTTCAATATATTAATTTAAAATATTTTCACGATAAAATTGGTAGAAAATCATTAAAATTCTTGACATATCCACTGATTTAAAATCAATTTCCAAGACCTTTAGTTTGGTATATTTAAACAAACAATTAAAATGTAATTGCTATTTTGCCATAAAAATATTAATATGTTAATGATTTAATTACTATATATTAAATTATTACTTCGCTATTGTTTGTTGGTTTTCTGTTATATAATATATCTTTTGTTTTATATGTATTTATATCTTAATGTTTTTATACTCATTTGCTCATGTTTGTTTTCTTATTGTTATCTAATAAATATCGATATTTTCATTTAGTCTTTGTTACTTATCTTTATTTAATGTATCTACTTATTATATTATTCTTCTTTTAGTATTTCTATTTATTTTTATATTTTAAGTATTAATTGTTAAAAAAACCTCATAGTTGTTAAACAAGTGATTATATTTATTTTCAATTATTTAATATTTAATGTGGCGTATGGTTGGTAGTATTGTATTGCTAATATTTGGGTTTTTTCTCAAATTGTTAAAGGATGTACAAGCCAAGTATTTATTTATTTGGCACAATATAATTTCTTCATTAAATATTTAATACTTTAGGTTGTCATAAGGATATATTTAGGGTGAATTCACTATAAAATGAGTAATCCGTCGTTTGGTGTTGTATGGGGGTAGTTTATGTTTAAACGATGTTGAGAGAAGCGGCTTGTAGACAAAGCACGTGACACAAGGGTGAGGGTTTTTACGTGGCAGTTGTACAGGATTGGAAGAAGCATTATAGAACATAGCCAATATGCAGGTAGTAAGGTAGTGCAGTGTGTTTGTTGGCTACACTTCGAATTTAATACGTCAAGTTTTAACGATCGAGGAACTTGCACGCGGCAACTACGGCAACTACGGCGCTTCTACGTGATGCTGCTCGTAGCCTGGCCGTAGCTCGTAGCCTAGCCGTAGCTCGTAGCTAACACTTTAACGACCGCATCTAACGGCCAGAATACCTAACGACAAACTGGAACCAACCTTTTTAAACCACCCAACACTAACTTCCCTCACTAACCAACACCGAAGATTCTCGATAGAATTCTTACTCATAAACCACGGTCAACATTCTGCCAGCTACGCCTTCGCGATGGGTTTGCGGTGGCAGCTTAGTTTTGGACAAACTTCTTTTTCACACACTGTATAAAATTTATTCCAGCATCAAAACCACACATGAATTTTACACATCACTATTTCGTGTAAAATAATAAAAAAAATCTTGTTGAGTTTTAAGATTTTTTTTGGAAAGGTTTAGTATGCTAATTTTAGTCAAATCATTGTCAAAATATACTAAATAATTTTGTTATTATTACGGTCATTTTTTAAATTTGATTTTGACATACAAAATTGTATTACACT
>JAGTTH010006193.1:0-30394 GCA_022606485.1 Agraylea sexmaculata | reverse complement strand
TAGGGAAGGCGTCACGGTATTTATTTATTTATAACTTTTGGTAAATGAAGATTTTGCGTTTAAGCTTAGTAAAAAAATATACCAACATAATTGTGTTAATTTTTTTAATTCCAAACTAGAAGATGTTTAAAAACATCATACTTTTCCCATAGATGGAGAACGACCTAATGAAACCCAACTAGAAATAGAGAAATTTTGAGTTGGACAACTTTTCCTCCCTAATAGTCTCTTTTCCAGCTATTGTCTTTATATCGCTTTATTGCATTCTATGCGGAAACGGGACGTATAATTTGAAACATACATATATGTAATCTCCACATAAGCTATGAAATATATAAAAAACAGCGTCACGCTTTCCCTATTTATGAAATTCCCTTTATAAGGGGTTGGCCAGGCCAACGTGGCCTTTACGGGAGAATGTTGAAGAGGTGGTTTCCCAGACCACCACACAGCAATGAGTCTTTCAGATCTGGTTCGCAACCCTTAGATCTACCACCAATGGACACCGTTTTTCCGGCACCGTGAAGAATCTCAATAAATTAATCACAATAAATATTATATTAACTTAATTTAACTTTCTAACGGGTAAACATATTTATTGAAGACTTGAGGATTCAAGGATTAAAGAAAAGTGATAATATTTGTCAGAAATAGACACCGCGTGGTTGTAAATGCGTGTGACTAACGAGGATACTATGTGTGTATTTCATATATGAGCGTCTAATTTTCAGGATAAAAAGGGACTAAATATTGTGAATTTTCAAATGAAAAAACTTATGGACATACTCAACTAATGATTATTAAAAGTCATGAAAAAGCTACTGCGTATTATCAAATCGACTGCTCCAGCGTATAATATCGTAAGTGCAAAAAAAAATGTGTGCTCTTAAGTCTTTCTAGAACTGAGCCACTGTCACTCAGTTTAATTATTATTTATAACATATGACAGTTTACGATTAAATACCTTCATTTGACAGAGACATGAAATGCGTTATAGATAATGGATGAATCTACATTAGTTGCGGGTCAAATAGGACTATTTTACTATTTCGAAAAATTCCCACTTAATGGGTTAAGTAATGATTGAAAATCAACATATTTGACGTTTCATACATTTCATACATACAATACGTGGCTCCGTTCCATAAAGACCTAAGAGCACACAGAATTTTTTTGCACTTACGATATTATACGCTGGAGCAGTCGAAATATTCCTGCTTAAAGAGGTTAAAGTAGTTTTAAATTATTATTTCGCTCACAGCCCCTAAACCATAAAAGTTAAGGCAGCACAGTAAGCATGTGGAGTATTGATCATAAAATTAACTACAATCCTCTTGTACATTATTTTTTATGTAGTGTTTAGCGTTTAGGAGTTACCGTTGTGGGGAGCGCGAGTCAAATGCATGGGTAAATAAATTAATTTTACAAGCCAAAAATAAATAATAATTAAATTGTTATTTTTGACGGTAGAATACATGTGTTTTATTTATGCCTGTATGCTATTATAAAATATATGTCACCAGTTCAGACTACCCATAATATCCCTACATGGAGGCAAAAACAAAATTGTGATTCGATGAAAATTATTGATTATAACCCTTTTTTAAATTAATATTAACGTGGTCAGTTTAAGTTTCTGGTGTGAATGCAATGAAGCTTGCAACTTCATGTAAGGAGTACAATTCAGGCACGTGTAGACGCGGGTCACAATTCTTTTTTTAGTCAATGATGTAAGGTAGGGGTGGTGGGTTTTGGGGCAAAGCCACCACTTACCCTTCCACAAAACACCCCCAAACCTCACCCTAACGATAGCCCGTTAAGATTGCCGTGAAGAAATATTAGGTCAGCGTCCACCGCGACAAAGTTCCGTAGGCGGAGTAAACAGTAATTGCCCCATTATAAACATGCATGAGTGACCAAAACTGCTTCAATCATATTTAGATACAATACGAAACATTCAAATGTCAACTCGATTATTAATGTGAACGAAAATTACTATCATCGGACTATTTCCAGTTGGTCTACACAAGTTATAATAAATATTTAATAAAATATAATTGCTCTGTAATAATAGAAATATTTATAATGATACTGGCTCAACAGCTCAGTTAGAATCAAGAATTTTATCTAACCAATATAAAATTGAAAAAATCCATTATGAAAATGTTAAAGAATCAGTCCGGTATTGATACAGCATTGTTTAACTCATCACAGCGATAAAATATACTATATAAATATATATATAATATAAAAACCGGTAAAACCATTGAAAATATTGTATATGAGAAAGCAGTTTGTATGAATTTTATGCAATGTCAAGAAACTTATAATATATTTCTGCATTAAATATGACAACTCTTAGTATCTAAGATGCTTAGAAGTGAGTTTCCAGTAAATAAGATTTAAAATAGTAATTTGATATTAAATTTAGGCATATTTATCATTCGTTATTTATTCAAATGATGATATTCAAAATAATGTTTTAATTATGGAATCTTATTATAAAAGAGGACTAAATGTAGATAATATTTTGACTTCTGACTTTCATTAATACATGTTAATACATATGTAATTTTATAATGATACTAAGCTTCTATATTATACAAATAATTAAAATATATACTTATTCGATATAAACAAATAATAAGTTATTTTATATTATAGAAAATGGACAAGTGAAAAAGATTAAATTCCCGCTATTGTCAGTTACGATAAAATGTCTGCCTTATCAGTTGATTGATATAGGGGCAAATACGGTTTATTTTTTATATAACACACCTTTATACGACATTTGTTAAATTGACTAGTTAAAAAACTTATTTTATAAAATCTTTATATTGTAGAAATTTAACTCTGACACACTGATGATTTACTTTGATTCCGAATAAGAATTCAGTGATGAACAAAGATCTATTTAATAATTTGGTTCTGTTTATATACCTTATTCTTATAAGGTAGTTAGAAGTTAAGGAATTAATAACTGGAGGAGCGTGGCCTCCAATAGAAATAAGTGGAAGATGCTGGTGCGGAAAGCCTTGGTTCATCACTGAAATCACTGCTTGAGCTGATGATGATATATACCTTACTCATAGTTACATTCTTTATTTATCGCAATATTTCTACCGATAGATCCATAGGTAGAATGGTCCTGTAAAAAGTATCAAGAGGGTGGATCATACAAAACTGTTGCTTCAAAAATTATAATTGTTATTTTAATATTTGTAATTATTGATAGTAATAGTCTTACGGCATTTCTATGAATCCAAATTTATCAATATGGTGTTAAGACAGATTTTATTCCTGTTAAATCGAGCTGAATCTGTACATTAAAATTAGTTGATTTGATTGTACCTTCAAATGATTCTAGAGTCAAAGATAAGTCATTTAACCACTTACCTGTCGGATTTTTATGAGAGAGTGTCAAAAAAATGTTAGTTTTTTTATTATTAATTTGTTCATTATTATTATTAATATGTTGATTATCAATAATAATTTGTTGATTATCATTATTTTTATAATTTATATATTTTATCAATGATATTTTCCAAAAAACTTTTTGGCGGTAAATACAGCTCTGTATTACGTCATCTCAATCATTGCGAACAGCAAACTGATCTAAAGTCGAAACAAGATCTGCCCGAAGGGAACTCGGGATAAACATTTCTAAAATGTTGAAATATGACTGCCCGAGCAAGACTCGGGCTCGTCAGTGTGTGAACTAAACCCGCGCCCGAGTCACGCTCGGGCAAAACTGTCAAGTAGTTAATACCTATAAATATAATAACAGGACTGTGAACAAATTATACCTTAGCAAAAAATCAATTCACATTAAATTTACACGTGTGACTTGCAATAAATAAAGCATTGTCAAAATATCTATGTACATTTTTCATTGTTATTGTAATGGGTCATATGCTAAAAAGCGCAGTGTCAGAAATAAAAAGAGATTTAATCTTCCGTTACGTCTTCCCACATCATGCTACTACATAATATGGTGAAAAGTATGTATTTTGCGACAAGTAGTCATTAAAATTGTTATTGCTTTTCTAGGAAGTAACTTGTTTAGGTAGTTCAATGAAAATCCTGCATATTTTAATAATTTTCACTAAACTAAAAAATATAACGGGAATCTGAACGCTAACGTGATCTGACATTGATGTAAGAATATATGTATTGCAATACTGATGCATCAGTTAATAACAATCAGATACTTTATTGACTTTAAGATAAATATAGTAAATATATATAGTAGATAGTATGTATGATTGGGTTATTTAATAAATTGAAGTATTTTTGCAAATGTAAATTTTGATGAAATTACTTTCTTTGGGATTTCTAAAACAAACTAAATAGTTAGGAAAAGGAAGATATCTGACTATCAGTTTCAAAATAACAGGGAATCAAAGGGAACTTGTATATGTATGTGTGATGTATTTATTATAAAGCCATATAGATAAAATTTAACATTGATTGGCAACAATTCAATGACTTTTAAAATAATAATAATCATATTCACAAACTAATTTAAAACAAGAATAATTGTGAAAATATATAATTTGTGATATTTGACTTAAATGGAATAATTTGCTGAATTTTATGATTTTCAAACAAAAGCTTTAGTTATTCAATAGTTTTTTTTTGTCTATTATCAGGTATTTTTTGGTTATTTTTAAACCATGTAGTATAATGCACCTTAACTTCAAGCTGACAAGATTTACTAGGTATCTTATGTATCATCTAGTTTTCCATTACGATAATAGTTATTCAAAAACCTATCTACGTATGACATGAAATTGAAGAATGAATATGTAATCAATGTTCTCTAGCCAAAAAAGATTTATGCATTAGGAAAGTTGATATATATATTCAAAAACATAATTGTTCAAAAGTAAATCCTATCAAGAATGTCGCAAAAATAATAGTTAACTACTACAGCAGGTTCACTCCAGGGTATTGCAATCCTTTTCATGTTAAATTTTTTGGATTATCAGGCAGCATAGAAAATAAAAGTTATATTCAAATTCACTTATATTAAAAATATTACTACCAAGCCCTGCACTTCAGATAAGAAATTTACCAAAATATAATCTGAATTCTCTATAACTATCTAAAATTACCGTCTCAATGTTACAACTCAATCAGAATTACATATAAAACCGTAAAAATCAAAAATGAATTCGATAGAAAAGTTGGCTTGCATAAACAACATTACTTTCACCATTATTATACATATTTTGATAATATAATAACGTCATTCAGAAATTTTAATTACGAGTACCATGGACCAATTCTAATTGAATCCAAAATTGAATACTGATGGCTATTGATGGATGATTATTTTTTAATTTAAAATGGAACTATCAGGGATAAGAATGGTTTCTATAATATATATATTTTTATTTTGATCATATCATTAATTTGAAGCCTGTTAAAGATTATATATACTATGACAAAAGGATTAAATCCATATAATGGTAATCGAGGTATTCAAAAGAGATTTAATAGATAAACGTAATGAGATGGGGATGAAGATAGCCATTGGTTCTGTGCCAAAATGAAATAATTAATATTCAACGTGTTCGATAAGACTGAACTATAAATATTTAAATAGGTATCGTTTGTGTAGTGGACAAACATACAAAGAAAACAAGATTAAATAAAACTTAAGTTACTCACCCATTCTCTGGCCAAGATTATTTTCCGAGCAGATATATTTTTGTTCATCATGACATTGTGTGTATTAGGTTTCGTTCATTATATATCTGAAAACAGATTTAATTAAACCATTAATATATGACTGATCAATGGAAGTACATACGTAATATATTGAAATTAAAACAGGGGTAAAACACAATTCTAATAATAGATATAGAAGCCAGTTAGTTTCAAATGTAAATTGCCAAAGGATATTATTCTTGTTTCCGTATTAGGAAAGACTAAAGGTAATAAAACAAAATCTCTGTGATTGATACAAATTATTATCTTTTAATCGTATTTACAAAATCAATATGCATCACAAAATTCCGTAGGTGCTTTTGGCTGCAAATTTGTTAAAATATGGCACATATTCGAAAGAACAGGTGTTTCATTGAGGGTCTTTGCCAAACTTCAAAGTCAGTGTATATTATATAATACCAGAGGTTTCCCTTTTATTATTTAAGATATATCAACATTTTAAATAACAGTAAATGAAATAAATACAAACATACTTACTTATTATATAAACTGTAGTCAGGTGTCAGATAATCGAGATAATATAATGGATTCAGATTAATGAAGCTCATTCTAAAAAAAAAAAAAAAAACATATTAATATACATATATTTATACATAAAAACGTTGATTTTGAATTATTTTATTTTGTAAATTATGTAATGCCACAGCTTAAGTTTACAATGTCTCAGAATAAAGTGGTGATATTTACCGAAATCAAAGTTTAGTTCATAAATTATTATGAATCAAAATATTATAAAGTAATTACTTGATAAGGCCACACTTACCATTAATTGTTCTTATCTTCTTTGTCTTTAGATTTGGCAGGAGTGTTCAGTAGTTATTTATACATTAAGCATACTAAATATTAATACATTTAAAATAAACAACACATATTGCAACAATACTAAAGAATATAATTAAATATATATAATATAATTATTAATGAATAACATTATTAAGGAATAACAAAATTTATTTACACCATTTTATAATTTACAATTGTTTAATTTTGGTCACAATCATACATTTTAATACAATAATAAGGATTTAGTATTATTCTGTGTTAACAATTTTGGATACAAAATAAATCAATAATATATGTATTTACAATAGTAGATCATTTACGATTAACAATTTGTCAATATACATAAAGCATTGCATACAAATCAATTTGATGATGTTTTATCGATCAATGAATAGCTGTTATAAGGGAATAAAGTCTTGTGTCAACACATATCAATTTTTAATTCATTGCGGTGTATTTTATGATTTTCTGTTTGAACAGTCAAGAAAAATGGCTCGAAATATTTTAAGTAAATACAAACACTGCGAGGCAAACATACTTCTCGCCCGCTTGTAAGCATTGTCCTTATATTTACAATCCAACGCAAATCAAAAAGTGGGTGGATTATTTTAATGTTTATTGATTTAATTTACAATGCTCATTTTCAATGTTTCAAATTGATTTTCTAATGAAAGTTTTTGATTTAAAAAAATATACAGTATATGTATAACATTTAAACAGCTGTTGTTGTTAAAAAAAAACAACTTTTAAAAGAATATTATTTTGCCGAGTTTAGCAATAAGAGAAAAAGTATTTTATGTTAGATTTTTAGCTTACAAAAAGATATGAATTAGAAGGTATGTAAAGATTTTGTGATTTTTTTTTACATAAAATTATTGAAAAATACTGCATTAACTAAATATAGTGTGACCTTATTGTATTAGGGTTTATATCACCAATTATTTTATTTTTATAGTGAATATGGTTGTTGTTGTTCTATTGAAAGCGAGATTGATATAGAATAGAACAATCTAAAATTAATTGGTAATTTATTTATAAAAGTGTGAATATTATAGTTGTATAACAAGAAATTGGCATAACATTGTGCACTGCTGACGTTGTTTACGTCAATATAATAAAGAACATAAATGTATCCATCAATCAGCTCAGCATTGTAAATAAATATTATTAATTTTCATTTCTGTGTAAATCTGTGAAAGTGGTGGGTGTTTTGTGAATTGTTTGTTTTATATAAATTCAGGTTTGCGTGTAGCCGAATCAACCAGCGTGTTTTCGTGTTGGTTATATAAAATTTGAATTTGTTTGTTTTTATTTTGTATCGTTTTAATTGTATTGTTATTTGTATGGATTTGTATTTGGGTATGTATGCATGTATGTGTAGCTGTCAGTGGTGATGGTGGTAGTGTGTGTGTTACGTACATGCTTGGCGGTCTTAAGGTGACAGGTTCGAAGCTTTTAAGGACCGATGAGAATATCTGTGATGAAGGATTTCAAAGGGCGGCACCGTCAATAGGGCCCGGCCATGCCTCTGCCTCGCCAATCGCGAGTGTACCACAATATCTCAACCGCACCAGCCACTTCTACAAACAACAGCGTGTATACGTAGTACCAGCTACACACACTATCACACAATACAAGCCTACCAGAATATCCTGGCACATCCGAATGCAAAATAACAATTTTTATATGTTACGCTTTAATCATGTATTTCTATAAATATGCGTTATTTAGAATTTAATTTGATGTGCCTGTTAAAATAATTACATATTATACGTTCTTTTTTAAATAAATTAACATCTCGCTGGTATTCCATTTTTAATTTTAATAAAAAATATATCATTTTCTGGCTAAACAGAATCCATTCACGGCGAACTATCAACTGTGTCACGGCGAAATGTATATATATATATAGGAAATATTTTACTTTTTATAATTTCTATTTGTAGAGCAAATGTCAAATGTGAAAAATAATAAATAAAAATACCGTGACGCCTTCCCTATTGACGGGATGTCCCTTTATAAGGGGTTGGCCAGGCCACCTTGGCCTTTACGGGAGAATGTAGTAGAGATGGTTTCCCAGGGCACCACACAGCAATGAGTACTTAAGATCTAGTTTGCTAAGCTAGATCTACCAAGTGACTCCGGTGCCGTGACTCGAACCCGGGAGTCTTCACTCATGAATCCGTTACACTAACCACTGGGCCACAAGGCGGCTCCCAAATAAACAAATATTTAATCCTTTTTTGTGATTTTATTAGGAACAAAAGTTTGAGGCCATATCTGACCCAAAACTAAGTTGTACAGCGCGTTTGTTGGTCTTTTTAACCTCAAATATAAATATGAAAGATAGCTCAAATCGAACAAAATGACTATATAATGATTGATAGAACAATACATACATCTTTGGAAATTTTAAAGACTTACGTGAACAGAGTGTATAAAATCTTTTACCTACGACTAACATGAGAATGTTTTATTTAAATTTGTCATTAATAATAGTATTAAATTGTAGAAAGAATGGGAAAAAAATAAAAATCCATTTACAAAAATGAAGATTAATAAATAATAACAACAATAAAAACAATATTAACAAAATATAAGGCTTAAAAACTAAATAACATTTATATTAAATTTAACTCTTCTCTTAATGGTTTTGCTGTATACTGACTAAAATCGAAATAAGGGGGTTATATCTGGCTCAAAACTAAGTCGTACAGGACGTTTGGACGATTTTTAACCTCAAATATAAATATTATTGATCACTCAAAACATACCAAAGGACTGTCCATTATATTAAATTTAACTCTTCTATTGATAGTTTTGTTCTATACTGTCTAAAATTGAGGCACGGAGGGTCATATCTGACCCAAAACTAAATCGTACAGCGCGTTTGGACGTATTTTTAACCTCAAACATAAATATTATAGATCACTAAAAACTAAGCAAAGGACTGTCAATTGTATTAAATTTCATTCTTCTATTGATAGATTTCTTCTATACTGACTGAAATTGAGGCATAGGGGGTCATATCAGACCTAAAACTAAAACATACAGCGCGTTTAGACGTATTTTTTTTTACCAAATAACTATGAATCATGTTCCAGCTACCTTCAATTTTACTCTTATTGCTTTTTTTATAGAAAAGACATACAAAGTAGGAAAATTTCTATACACGCATGATATAATTTGAATGGCTCTAATAAAGTATATTTTTATTTAAGCATTTACAGGATTATATTATTAGAAAACTGGTGTTATAGCCCAGGAAGAAAAGCGCGTGATCACAAATAATTTGGCCATTGGTTCAAATCCCATCAAGAATTTTAAAATTGATTTAATCGGTTATTACAACTGGCTACTCGTCTCGATCCAGGTTTACTCTGATATCCTGGATAGTAAAATGGGCACTGAAGCGATTATTAAGTAACTTGTGAAACTAGCAATAGTTAAGATTAAAGATAGACAAATAATTAACACGTTGTTGTGTTAAAACAACCAAATTTATTTACAAAACCCTCTCAAAAATCCCCTCGGGGCGGATATAAATAAAAACCACTTACCTCATGGACGATCATATAATAGGCCAAAAAAAATACTTTCGTATAAAACATGATTTCAGACGGCAGGTGTCGAAATTTCAGCCGAATCCGACATGGATTTTTGTTTTGACCACGTGTTAAGCCGAACGTGTTAGCAAATTTTAGAACAATGGAAAAAGAGCAATATTGTTCGGTGATTCAATTCTTATTTTTGGAAGAGAAATCGCGCAGCGAAATCAAAGAACGCTTAGATGCTGTAAATGAGGACTCTTCTCCTTCGATGGCGACCATTAAAAATTGGTTTAATGATTTTTAACGCGTTCGTACGTCGGTTTTTAATGAACCACGTCCAGGTGCTCCAAAAACGGTTACCGCGGAGGAAAACGTCACGAAAATCCACGATCTTGTATTGGCAGATCGCCGATTAAAAGTGCGCGAGATAGCTGAGAGTGCAAGCATCTCAAAAGAATGGGTAGATCAAATCATGCATGAACTGAATGAATTGGGCATGAGAAAGCTGTCGGCACGATGGGTGCCGCGTTTGCTCACAACATGCGCAACCGCGATAACCATTCCAAGCAGTGTTTTACACTGTTAAAGTGCGATCCGAAGGAGTTTCTGCATCTTTTTGTAACCGTCGTATCTTTTTGTAAACATTGATCCACTGGTACACACCAGAGACCAAAGAACAGCACTTTATAAGGCGAACATGCTCCGAAGAAGGCGAGGATTGTTTTATCGGTCGGAAAGGTGATGGCCACCGTTTTCTAGGATAAATTAGGTGTGATTTACATAGACTACCTGGATAAAGGAAAAACTGTCACAGAAGTGTACTATACCGAATTATTAAGGCACTTCGATGCCGATTCGATGCCGAAAGAAAAAAAAGTGATCTTTCACCACGACAACGCACCGGCTCACACCTCCGCTATCGCAACGGCCAAATTTGTCGAATTGGGCTATGAAATTCTGCCTCATCCACCTTTTTCTCCAGATTTGGCCCCGTGATTTTTTTTTAAATTTTCAAACATAAAGAAGTCACTCCCCGGGAAAAAAGTGTGGCGAGCGAAAAAAGCGAGTCAAATTAGGTGTTCATCGCCACCATAGAGGCCTATTTTGGAGACTTGCAGAAAACCTATTTTTCCGATGGAATTAAAAAACTAGAACATCGCTGGGTGAAGTTTATTGATATTAAAGGAGACTATGTAGAGAAATTAATTTAAACTTTTGAAAAAAAATAGTTTTTCTTTGGTAGGCCAGGTACTTAAACCACCTTCGTATATTATTAGTTTAATTACTATTATTATTGGTGATTTTATTATGATTAATTCACTATTTGTGATTTTGTTGAGAACGAAAGTTTTTGACCAAATATGACCCGCTAATGCCTACATTTCAGTCAGTATACAACAAAATTATTAAAAGGAGAATTAAATTAAATAAAAATGAAATATAATTAACATTTATTTGGTTGATTTTGAGCTATTTATCATCATTATGTTTGAGGTCAAAAACACGTCCAAATGCTTATTTTGTTATTACTTAAGGGCCAGATATGACCCTTTATGCAGTAAGGTGAAAAATCGCAGAGCACAGCAGATTTTTTTATGATTTAATCTTTATTTATAATTTATTTAGAACAAAAGTTTTTGGAGTTTATTTATATATTATGATTTATTTCTAAAATTATCCACAAAAAAATGACTGAGTGGACTTAAAATGATTGACAATATTTTAAGAGGAGGTACGCAAATGCAAAAATAATTTAAAAAATTAAAAATATTTTTTTTTTATTTTAATAAAATATAGACATTATGTAGTATGGGGGGTTAAATCATAATTATTGTTGAAGAGTGACGATAAAATACTAATTAAAATCATTTTTGATATTCTTCGATCGGCGAGGGTAAATGACCAAGATATGTTGGCTGTAGTATACATTGCGGAGGATGCGATGTTGCCATACGCGAATATTGATACTATCAAAAAGAATATTAGTTGATATATTTACCTCAAAATAGGTAAGTAAGTTTGAATTCAATTATGTTTATTCAAACTAGTAAACGTATTGCTAATTATCTGATTTAAAGTCAATTGCGGATTTAATTTGCATGCATACATAGTTGTCAAAGCATTTATGCGAAGTCCCAGCTGTCAATTCGAGCGGAACGCACACATTTAAACATAAAATGTCCAACACACTCACAAGCCTGTATATGTATTAATGCCGGCACACTCCACTACGCACACATATTCACATCGGCGTTAATTTCGTGCATAAATTTATCGACGCGCCGAATGACATAGTACAGTAGCGTCACGAAAAAAATCCATATGATTATTCGATAATTTCCAACGTTCAATGCACGTCTTTATTGATTATCTAGCTTGTGCATAAATAGCCAACCGGTTGAGAACATCGATCGATTTTAGAATAGAACGGATGCCATACACTCTATTTTCAGTTTGAAACCATGTATGTAAAGTAGCATATTTCAATGTGCACGAGCCGCACATTGAAATGTCATGCTTAGAAATAATATTCCGTTTTGCATTTTCATCGTATAAAACATGCCCCTGATTCAACTATTGATCGAACGACATCTACTAGATAATGTTATGTTTTTCAATTCCTTTAGCACAAATATTTAGTTATAAATTTAAATTCAACAATAATTATTATACACGATAATGCAACTTTTTTAATAGGTAAATAGATATTTAGTTTAATTTGAGTCCCAGTTGAATCGACTAATATTGTGACAACGAAGATAACAATAAGGTTTTGGTTTCGAACCATATTGACGTAAATCTAACTTTTATAATAAATGATTGATTATATTTTTTATCACAATGGCATATATATAAGATTATCACGGTACCTTATCAATATTCCTTGACAGCAGTCAAATTTCCTATGAGGTTTACAGTTGTTGTAAACTGCTATTATATAGACCAGGTCCATTTATTCAGAAAACATTATTTGATTCTTATCAAAATATAGATTTCAATACGTAATTGTGAAATAAAATTAGTCTGAAATTATATACACATTATCAGACCTTCGATTAAGAAATGAAACGATAATTTTCTCGGTTTAATGCTGGAAATATTAAATGACGTAGTAAATAATACAAAAAACATTAGGTAAAAACTGTCGATTTGATTCAAATCTGTGGATTTTAATACGTTTTTTTATTGTTTGGCTATACACTCTATTAATGTAACTAAACACACACCATTAAATTTTAACAAAGAATATGAAATTCCACATCTAAAGTTGATTATCATAACACACGACATTATTGAATTAATGTTTTTTGTAAGAGCAGCAATGTTGGCTTGATATTTATTTTGTATATGGTTTTAACTAAGTAATTTATAATAGGGCTCGGTGGACACTTTTATTTCCATGAATATGTTTTTGGAAAAAAAAGCATTTGAAATTTCACAATATTATAACATCAAACTTAATATTCAATATTAAATTAACAATAATTAAGTAGATTTTACGTAAGACGAAGACATACTAAATTATGTTCTGGAAATACTTATGTACTTCCCAAAAATATTGATAGTAAAAAGATACAACCAATTTTAATGGTGTATAATATAGGGATTTTTTATTTTTAAATGTTTCATATTTCTTTGATACTATATTTTTTTATATTGTTATAGTTTTAAAGAGTAAAATTGCACTAAGCGTAACCGATTAGCCGATAAATAAACAATAAAGCAGATATATAAAGACATTGTTTTGTATTCATGAAAAAAATGTTTTATGTTGGAAATTTTCATAACAATACGTATCATTTATTTTATAAATAATTATTATTTTATTCCTCAAAGGCGAAGGTGAAACGAAAATTAGAGGTACACTTTTCAGTTTAGTGTACCTCTAATTTTTGTTTCACATTGTTTCTCTTTACCTTGTCACTACTGAATTATAATCCGAAATAAATAAATAATCTTTGGTAATCCTCGCTCCTTTAATCTCCAAAAATCCTATCCAATTCATCCCAAACTCTTATTTTTTCTTATACGTTTACTAAAACTTCTTGTTGACGTTACACTTTGACAGTTATTCGTTAGAAATGTCGTTGCAGTTAGTGTCGGAACGGTATTTTTAATTTTTAAATAATTGAGTGTGGACCTCAAATAGGAAGGAGCTGGAAGAAGGGTATACCAAAGGAAACTACAGTCGCTTTTACAGACCTTTGTGTGAAAGAAAAGTAGGTGTTCCTGATCTCATTTGGGTAGTTAGAATTTAAAAAACGCTATCTTACGAATGTATTAGTAAAAATTCAGTCATGTTTCCAACAAAAAGCCTGATTTGAACGAGTCTACCTTCCGTCCAGGTGACATTCTAAAGTTCCCAATCAAAACTCTAATAAATTAAGATTACTATAGGTAGGTTTATTTTTATTAAATCTTCGAAAATATTATTACGTGTTGAAATGATATTCAAATTTATTCTAGTGTAGATATTTTTCTGATTATTATTGGCATTTGTCAAAGGCATGACCCGTGAAAAATATTTGGCACATGAATATGGCATAGAATATACATATTCTCCATATTTTACATTATCGTGTTAGGGATTTATCATACATCTTAAATTCATATTTATCATATGAATTTGGGTGTTATGGGTTTAAATATAATTTACGTCCAGGCATAAGTTAATTAGACTTGTACTATTTACTTATATTATTAAGTGCAGGCGTAAAACAGGGGGACGTTATATCCCCCCCCCCCCCTGTTATTTTATATTAGTTATTAGTTTTAGAAAAAGTTATGCGTCTTGCAGGTTGTAGCCATAAGTCTAATATTTTATAAGTCAATTCAGACACTCGCTTTCGCAGACGACATCGATATTATCGCTAGAAGTAAGATCGTTTTAATTGATAAGGGTTGAGTAATAAGCGATGCTGCCAAAACAGTAGGATTAGTATTAAACATACAGTATATGCAGGTAACATTCAACTCGGAATTGGTAGCACATCGTAGCCTGATGATAGATAATGACCTCTTCAGCAGGTTGACTCCTTCGTATATTTAGGAGCAGTGGTCACTAAGGAAGCTGGAAATAACCAGGACATCAACTCCCGCCAGCAAAAGATGTATTTTGGCTTAGTACGCTTGCTCAGATCAAGATATCTAAGTAGAAGTACCAAGGTAGAATTATACAACATGCTAATTAGACCAGTACTAACCTACGGTGCAGAAAAATGGGTTATTACAAAGCCTCAAGCACTCTGCACGAAACACAAGTGTTTCGTGCATGGTTTCGGAAGTTCGAAAGTGTCGAGTGCACAAGTGACGCAACCACCAAACCGGTCTTGCGCACTGCCCCGATTTCTCCTGATAACGGTATCATACTGTTATTAATTACACTTTAATTTTACCACATTATATATGAGACAATGGAACTCGATCATCAATGTCCTGTTGCCGCATCAACTACCAATACGCTAGATTCTTGGATCAAAGCACCGTTAAAAACGAAGAGAATATCTAGTCCGGAGAATGCCAGTAAAGCCAAACATACATGTCCAAACAAAAACTGGCTTGCTGCAAATCGCAAATCGATTTTAAAAACTACAAGAGAAGCAAACGATTAGCAAAAATAATGCCAACGCCACCACTGAGAATATTAAACCACTGACAGACTTCTCAGACCAAGTAGCTCAAGGAGCATCCTAGATAAAACAGATAAACGAAAGAAAGCCGATCATATAAGGCGATAATCAAAAACCTTCACCACATGGCAGATATCGCCGAAATAACCAAAGAGCTTGCAAGCCACTGCCATGATATTATCAGAATCACAAACATGTTGCAAAAAACCACCAAAACCCCTATGTTTATTTGTGAATTGAGACAAAAAGAAAATTACAAAATCGACACGATAGTCGTGATCGAGCCACCAAGGCCTCAAAAAGAGGTTATTCAATGCAAAAAGTGTCAAAGATACGGACACACTGCCAAATATTGCAACAGGACTCCGCGTTGCGTAAAGTGCGCAGTAGAACGCAACAACTGCTTGCAACAGAACAACAAGAGATAACTACGTCAAGTGTGTAAACTGTAACGGTAATCACCCTTCAAATTACAAAGGTTGCGAAACACGCAAAAAGGCAAAACCAATAAATTCCCCGTATTGAGAACGAAAGCATTTTCAAAATCGACCGAAACACTACCACTTTCACAAGCAATGACATGCCAAAGTTGTATGCTCAAGCCGCCAAAAATATCGAGCCAACTCCCGAAAAACCACAAGACAATAATATTCTTGTAGCCGCTACTGGACAGCGCAGATCTGTATTTATGCACTCCCGGTTAGCGCTAACAGCCCCATCTGTCACCACGCAGTAACAACTCTCTTGCCTACCGGCACTCGAGCTGGACACACGTCCGGGAGACTCCTTGAAGCGGGACTCGGATCGCCATGTCTGGCGAGCCCGCTTTGTGTAATTAACTTCTCAAATAAAACATCACTGGCCAGTTGAGATCATCATCTTTTATTTCTCACTCCCTGCACTGATTGGACCAACACCATGGGCCATCTACTGAACCCATATTGGTAACCACCGACTGAACATGCAACAACCACCACGGGGGCGACTACATTCACCCGTAATGGCGACCCCTGTTTGATCACGCAACCTTCCGTATATTGACTCCGCGAGACCACATGGGGGCGACAACAGCAACAGGTGACAACAGCTCGACGAGGCAAAACCACCAGCTCCACGTGGGCGGGAACACACGAGGCGACAACATCCACACGAGGCGACAACATCCACACGAGGCGACAACAACCACCGCTCCACGAGGGCGCAAGGTGACAACAACATCCCACAGCTCGACAAGGGCGGGAACTACTCAACGACGGCCAACAAGGCTATGAGAGTAGCACCACAACATCCCACAGCTCGACAAGGGCGGGAACGGCTCCACGACGGCCAACAAGGCTATGAGAGCATTATCATCATCAGCACAACGGCAAAATCTACGACTGGAGGGCAGCAGCACCAGCGTAGAGAAGACCGGCTAGGTTCAAGGTCCCTCAGGAACCCTTCGTCGTCGGCACCGACACAGCCTCCTTCCGTCTAGATCATACAGAGCCAAGTCAACATCAATTCATCAATCAGTGCAGTGAATTTTTTTTTAACTAAACTTGTGTAATTTTTGTGTTTTTCATAATTTCCTTTTTGTAACAATTCTTTATCCGCAACTTTATATTTATATCAATGTTTGTCTTTTTTTGTATCGTTTCACTGGGAAGGGAGTCCTGTAGCCGCTACTGGACAGCGCAGATCTGTATTTATGCACTCACGGTTAGCGCTAACAGCCCCTTCTGTCACCGCGCAGTAACAACTCTCTTGCCTACCGGCACTCGAGCTGGACACACGTCCGGGAGACTCCTTGAAGCGGGACTCGGATCGCCATGTCTGGCGAGCCCGCTTTGTGTAATTAACTTCTCAAATAAAACATCACTGGCCAGTTGACATCATCATCTTTTACTTCTCACTCCCTGCACTGATTGGACCAACACCATGGGCCATCTACAGAACCCATATTCTAAATAATTTAATAATTAAAATGGACAAACTCATTGAACTTGTCATGAAAACCATGGACAACATGACACAGATCATGGCAGCTCTTGTCCTAAATAAAAAATGATTCTATTATTAAAAATATGTCTTTGGAACGCCAACGGTCTTGGACAACATAGCCAAGAAATAAAATTATTTTTAAAAGAAAAAAACATTGACATAATGCTTATATCGGAAACACACTTTACCGAAAAAAGCTACATAAAAATTCCCATGTGTACTATATATACGACGAATCACCCCGATGGAACTGCGCATGGCGGAACAGCGGTGATAATTAAAAACACTGTGAAACATCATCTCACTGAAAAATATGATCGAGACTTTCTCCAACCAACCACAATTGCTGTCGGAGATACAAATAATTATGTATATATATCGGCTATTTACTGCCCCCTCAAACACTCGATTAAACGAGAACGTTTTGACGATTACTGCACAACACTTGAAGCGGATAAATTCATCGCAGGTGGGGACTTTAATGCCAAACACCAACAATGGGGGTCTAGACTGGCCACACCCAGGGGGAGAGAACTGTATAAAAGTATGGCAAACAACAAGTTGACTTATCTATCGACTGGTGAACCAACATACTGGCCTACAGATAGGAGGAAAACACCGGACCTCATAGACTTCTGCGTAGTGAAAGGAATTCCAATCGAAAGACTGAGCGCAGAATCTTGCCTCAATCTGTCATCAGATCACTCACCTGTTATTATTAAATACAGCTTGCTACAACCAATTATCAAGCCCAGTAAATTTACACTCGGCAACCGTCACACAGATTGGGAATATTTTCGACATATCTTGAATGAAAATTTGAAATGTGATATACCATTGAAAACAGAAGACCAACTTAACACCGCAGTTATTCACATTCAAAATCAAATTCATTCTGCAGTAAAAAAAGTCACGCCCAATACGTCAAAAAACCACACTCAGCAGATTATTTTCCCCGCTGGATTCTAGAAAAAATACATGAAAAAAGACACATTCGTAAAGAATGGCAAAATGCTCGAAGCAAGGAACTCGAGAGAAAACTGAACGAAGCAATAAGAGATATTAAAAATATCCTATGTGAATGGAAAAATAAATGGATCCAATCCTATCTGGAAGGTCTTACAGCCACTGACGCTACAGATTATTCTCTATGGAAAGCCATAAAAAAAACTAAAACGGCCCCAAGTATCCACACCGCCCATCAAAACGGCTGACGATAAATGGGCAAAAACTACCAGAGAGAAATCCAATGAGTTTTCGAAACACCTCAAGGAAGTATTTACACCAGCGCAAAGGACGTGTCCTCCTGAAGAAAAAAGTCACATTCATAATTTATTAGATAGTACGAAACACAGAGAAAAGTTTGATGGCAAATTTGGACTTTAATGCGTCAAGCATATTATAAAATATGAACTGTGTGCAAAAAAAAGCGCCAGTACATGACATGATTACCGGGAAGATAATCAAAGAATTTCCAGATATCGGATTAAGATTACTTAGAACGGGTAGCTTCCCTAGACAGTGGAAAATAGCAGAAATTATTATGCTACCTAAACCAGATAAACCAGCCGACGAAGTCACTTCATATCGACCGATAAGCCTCCTGCCAATATTTTCCAAAATATTTGAGAAAACACTACGGCGCATCATGAAATCAATACTTATTCAAGAACACATGATCCCTGATCATCAATTCGGTTTCCGAGAAGCGCACTCGACAATAGAACAAGTTCATCGAGTTGTGACGATCATAGATCGCTCCATACAAGAAAAAAACTACTGTTCAGCAGCATTTTTAGATATCAGTCAAGCTTTTGACAAAGTCTGGCACCCAGGCCTGCTTTATAAAATCAAAGGAAAACTGCCCAAAAACGATATTATTAATTCGTACTTGACCGATAGACAGTTCTTTGTTAAATTTGACAACGAAACTTCAAATCTTAATACCATGAGATCTGGAGTACCGCAAGGAAGTGTACTAGGTCCTGTATTGTATCTAATATATACAAACGATCTCCCAACAACCGACAACACAACACTGGCTACATACGCTGACGATACCATCATACTCGCTTCAGACAATGATCCAACAGCTACCTCACAATTCCTCCAGAAACACCTTGACGCAATACAAAAATGGCTTGAAGTATGGAGAATTAAAGTCAATTAAACCAAATCGACACACGTGACATTCACAAACAAAAAACAGACATGTCCACCAGTGAAAATTGCTGGGAAAAATATTCCACAAGAAGACTCGGCTAAATACCTCGGTATACACCTTGACAGACGCCTAACATGGCAAAAACACATTAAAACAAAGAGAATTCAAATAGAACATAAAAAAGACAAATATATTGGTTGATTGGCAGACATGCACACTTACAAACAAGCTATTGCTGTATAAAGCAATAATAAAACCCATTTGGACATATGTATGTCAACTGTGGGGACAGCTAAGGATACTCATATCAGCAGTATTGACAGGTTACAAAACAAGACCCTGAGAGCAATTTTAAATGCTCCATGGTACGTACCCAACTGGGTCCTATTACAGGACTCTAAAACAATGACAAAACGTCAAGAACTGAAAATATTCAGCGAAACGTACCAAAGTAGATTAAAAAGACACCCGAACGTACTAGCGAAGGACTTATTGACCGTAGACTACGCAAGACGTCTACAAAAATAGAGACAACTTGACTTGCCAGCAAGATTCAAGGACTGACAATGATGATTACTTGATAAAACAAGTATGAACACTTGAACGCATATAATTAAAACACAACGCCGGGATTGAGTCGTCACTGGACAACCAACCCTCAAGACAATATAACAACAGACGACGAGTAAGATGTCTTTAGACAGGATACTAAAAAAAAAACTAAGACTGAAGAGGATAGGCTACTTAGGTTTGAGCGGAAGATGAATGAAGAGGATCGTGGGTCCTGTTCAGGAGGCACTATTTAGAATTAGACGGAACGATGAGATTCACTCATTATATAAGAGCGTGAACGTAGTGCAGTTCATTAGGGCTTTAACACTAGGCAGGGCCGATCACGTGGAAAGAGCAGGAGGGATAGTATCGGAAATACTATCCAGCAAGCCTGTTGATAAGAGAAGGCAGGGTAGACCTAGGCTAAGATGGGCGGATGAATATAATAAGGTAGTTAGGAGTTTAGGAATTAATAACTGGAAGAGCGCGGCCTCCAATAGAAATAAGTGGAAGTTGCTGGTGCGGGAAGCCTTGGTTCATCACTGAACTGGAGTGCTTATGATGATGAGTATGATATTATTAAGTATTTAGTTTTGAAAGTTTGCTAGTGTCGAACTCATATGAATGATTTACCTACAAGCTGCCTACCTAAATACAATTACAAAAAATATATAAATATAAGACATATTAGATTTGGAGATAGGATGTTATTTTTCATCTATCTAACAAATGCTTGATTTGGCTATATGTATTTTTAATGGTTCATGATTGCGACTCATGAATCAATAAGGGATTACAGAGCTTCTCCAAATATACGAGGGTGGTCTGACATGTACTTAGCCTCTCCTCTATGTGACAATACCATCGCAAGAAAAAAATATTCGTATAGGACATGATTTCAGACGGCAGGTGTCGAAATTTCAGCCGAATCCGACATGGATTTTTGTTTTGACCACGTGTTAAGCCGAACGTGTTAGCAAATTTTAGCACAATGGAAAAAGAGCAATATCGTTCGGTGATTCGATTCTTAATTTTGGAAGGGAAATCGCGCAGCGAAATCAAAGAGCGTCAAATTGGATGCTGTGTACGGTGACTCTTCTCCTTTGACGGCGGCCATTAAAAATTGGTTTAATGATTTTTAACGTGGTCGTACGTTTTTGATGAACCACGTCCAGGTGCTCCAAAAACGGTTACCACGGAGGAAAACGTCATAAAAATCCACGATCTTGTATTGTAAGATCGCTGATTGAATGTGCGCGAGATAACTGAGAGTGTAAACATTTCAAAAGAATGAGTAGATCAAATCCTGCATGAAATATTGGGCATGAGAAAGCTGTCGGCGCGAGGGGTGCTGCGCAACAATTCCGGACATTATGCGCAAGCGCGTGACCTCTTCAAACTCAGAGTAAGGAAATAATATAAATTACGACGATGCGAATTTCACAGGAAAAATGACTACCTGACGTACTATGATCCAAAAGTACATTACTCATTTTTATTTGTAAATAAAAAAAATAAAAATGAAAACAAAATTTAATTAATTAATCCAATAATACCACATAACGACTACAAATATGAAATTATATCACAAATATATTAAATGATAATAAATATATAAAACGAAAAATTATTTATCTTTTACCATATAATATATATTTGAAATGGTTTTGAGATATTAATATTATGAAATGCTAACAGGGATTTGAAATTTCATATTCCTAATTTTTTTGCATTTGTTTTCGCAAAAAAGTGAAAGCGTAGACGATTCCTTAAAGTTAGTCATTAGTTTGTGTACTGTATTTGATACGCAAGGTTGTTGTTGTCTTATTGTTTAAATATTTTTTAATAATGGTTCGTTGTGTAGTGAAATTTTGTGAATCCAAATCCATGAATAAAAAGAAGATATCTTTTTTCGGTGAGTACCTATATCTTAAAACATATTTTTTATGTAAAAAATTGCCTGTTTGACAAAAATAAATTATTAATTGATAATTTCATTACGATTCAAACTTACAATGAACTAACCTTATTCAAATTGGGTAGAAAAATCAAATGAATTCTCAAAAAAACATATATAAAGATTTTATTGTTGATTGACGTGTTTGGTAAATTAATACTCTATATGGATTAACCACGTGAGTTCTATTACATAATTAATAATTCTTTATGTATATTTGATTTTATTAATAACGTTGTAATATTTCTTGGGCACCGGGTAGCATAAGCAGGCGCATACGATTAATAATCAGAATCGGCTTCACTATTTCATTCAAGTTTGTGTTTTCGCAATAACCAAATTCCAGACAGCAGCAAACATGTTTATGTGTTTTACCCAATGAACAAATCGCAATTGGGCAGTTACACTCTAGCATACATTTGTCAATGAATATAGCGACTATTTCACTCTAACATAGCGATTATTTTCGTATTTTACTAAATATATTTCGTGTTTTTTTTAATATTAAATTGATCAGCTGTATTATACTTAATAACATAGACTACATTTGGGATAAATACGACTAATATGAGAATGTTTGGTTGGACACAAATGGAAGAAAAATGCGATGAAAGCATTTATACTGGTGTTAATAGTTCGTCCAAATTAAATAACGAACATGTTTAACTTATGGATGTAGATAATGTAAAAATTAATGTTTTTTCACTTATCTTTAAAAATAAGAATAATTAAGTTTTTAAATTTATTTATTACTTCAGGTGTAGCAAAAAATATTTTCGATTTAGATTCACTAATGAACGAGAACAATTTCTTAAAATATAAAAATCGCAATCTCAGGTGAATAATTTGAAGACTGAAAAAATGTAAAAAGTGTATTTTTACGAAGAGACTGTATCGAATATTTAATTGATAATAATAAATTGTTAATTCATGTCCAAATAAAAGCATTAAAACAGGTAATTGCGTGCCATTAGACGATGTAAATATTTTAAAATTGTCTCCTCTAGAAATTATATTTTTTTGTCATCGTCGACAAGTAAAAAATAATACTTTGGATTCCGTAATAATTTTGACAGATATTTCCCTTTTAAATTATGTTGAAAATAACAATTTCGTATCATCTATAGTGGAATATATTATCGGATTTGCTGTTAAATATTTAACTAAAATTGACTTGTAGTTTATGTTTAAATGCACTTGTGGGAAATAAATTGAATAATTACTCATGATGAATTTCTCAAAAAGATCGTGGTGGTTTAACTAATCCCTCACAAGATATTGTCAATGTATGCAAAGCTGCTGAAAACTACGCTCTATCGATAATAATGTACTCATACAAAAATAAACTTATATTACTTATACAAAAATATTTTTATAATTAAAATTTGTTTTGAGTCGTTGACATCGCACAATTTAAAATGTTCTCCATTAGAAAATCATTCAATACAACTAATTAAAATAGTTTCTAATAAATACGTAGAAATTCGACTACATTATCACACTTTTTTTATTCTCCTAATATCCGTCTTTGAAATTTGTATAAGAGATTAATTTTATTTAATAACTAATAGTTGATTTTATATTTGTAATTCTTATGTTTTTTTATATTAAGTTATTATTGTTTGTATATCGACGGGCTCCGCTAAGACGGCGATAAGTCGAAAAACACAAGTTTACAGGACGGCCGAAAAACCGTTTTTTTAAGGTTTTTATTTAATATCTCTTTATTCAGATGCTATATCGTTTCACTGTTTTTGGAAAAACGTGCCCCATTGTGTTACGAACATACGAGTACCTGCTTCATATAGAGACACTCCACCACTACCTTTAATAAAATAAATAAATATACACAAATACAACCGGTAAATTAGGATAAGCATTGGAATATCTCAAGTGACTAGGTTTCCCAACTGATATTATTTTGAGCATTCATTCCTTGACCACTTCACTGAATATGACCATACTCTATAGTGCAGTTTTGTTTGAACAGAATGTAGATAACAAAAATAATGCTATTTCTTAAAAAGTAATTCAAATAAAGTCAAATGGTCAAGATATTCATCATCATCATCATCATAAGCACTCCAGTTCAGTGATGAACCAAGGCTTTCCACACCAGCATCTTCCACTTAATGCTCCTCCAGTTATTAATACCTAAACTCCTAACTACCTTATAGAACTCCCCCGCCCACCTTAGCCTAGGTCTACCCTGCCTTCTCTTACCCACAGGCTTGCTGGATAGTATTTCCGATACTATCCCTCCTGCTCTTTCCACGTGTCCGGCCCAACCTAATGTTAAAGCCCTAATGAACTGCACTACGTTCACGCTCTTATATAATGAGTAAATCTCATCGTTCCGTCTAATTCTAAATAGTCCCGGTGCCTCCTGAACAGGACCCAAGATCCTCCTAAGAATCTTCCGCTCGAACCTAAGTAGCCTATCCTCTTCAGTTTTGGTAATAACCCATGTTTCTGCACCGTAGGTTAGTACTGGCCTAATTAGCATCTTGTATAATTCTACCTTGGTACTTCTACTTAGATATCTTGATCTGAGCAAGCGTACTAAGCCGAAATACGCCCTATTAGCACTTTGCAGGCGAGAGTTGATGTCCTGGTTATTTCCAGCCTCCTTAGTGACCACTGCTCCCAAATATACAAAAGAGTCAACCTGCTGAAAGTGGTCATTGTCTATGTTCAGGCTACGATGTGCTACCAATTCCGAGTTGGATGTCACATGCATATACTGACTTTTATCTACGTTTATGACTAATCCTACTATTTTGGCGGCATCCCTTATTGCTCTAACCTTATCAATTAACACGTTCTTAGTTCTAGCGATAATATTTACGTCGTCTGCGAAAGCGAGTACCTGAAAAGACTTATAGAAGATATTAGACTTATTGCTACAACCTGCAAGACGCATAACCTTTTCTAAAACTAATGAAAATAACAGGGGGGATATCACGTCCCCCTGTTTTACGCCTGCTCTGGTGATGAAAGACTCCGACAGTACACCATTTATCCGTACGTAGTTTTTGGTGTCTGTCAGCGTCATTTTTGAGAGACTTATGAGTTTTTCCGGAAACCCAAACTCTCTCATCGTGCTGTAAATAATATCCCTATCGATTGTGTCGAATGCCTGCCTAAAATCTACGAACAAGTGATGAGTCTCCACGTCGGCCTCATTACACTTCTCTAATATTTGCCTAATTGTAAATATTTGGTTCATTGTTGAACGCCCTGGTCTAAATCCGGCTTGGTAGTCTCCCAAGCATTCCTCCGCGTATTCTGCTAGCCTATTTTTTAAAACATTGGCGAATATCTTGTACATAACTGATAGTAGGGATATCCCTCTATAGTTACTGCACACGCTAACGTCACCTTTTTTGTGGAGTGGGCAAATTATCGAACTTGCCCAATCCTTCGGTAGTGTTTCGCCTTCCCATAAAGATACTATTAAACTATGTAATAGCGCCCATAGAGCATCCCTGCCGTATGCTATGAGTTCGCTGGAGATCTCGTCTATCCCGGGGGCTTTCCCTCTCTTCAGTCCTCTGATGGCGTGGCACACCTCTTCGTAGGTGGGTGGTGGTATTTGTGGTTGCGCGGCATGTTGGTACAGACTAGCGTTCTTATTGGCTACCTTATCGCTATTCTTATCATTTAATAGGTCACTAAAGTACTCCGACCATCTATTTAAAACGCTTTCCTGATCGCAGAGAAGTTCGCCTTTGCTATTCCTATTAAAGTTTAGTCTAGGTTTGAACGTTTTCCTACTATTGTTAACGTTCCTGTAAAATTCCTTAGCATTATTCCTATCTCTAAACATTTCAGCATCAATAATTTGCTGTTTTAGCCATGTCCTCTTCGTCGACTGTATGACTCTATTACTACTCCTACGAAGTTCTTTGTACTTCTCTCTATTTTCTAAGCTATTGCAATTAAGAACTTGTGCACGGGCATTGTTCTTCTCCTTATTATACTCTCGCATTCTGTGTTAAAGCAGCCATTTTTCTTTTTCGTCTCGTAACCCAAAGTTGATTCTGCTGTGTGCTTAATAATATTTTTTATTAGATTACAACTAGATTCTACATTCCTATTTATTTCCCTCAACCTGTCTTTAACGCTCTTCCATGGATGCCTGGTATGATTTTTTGCACATACCTCATTCTCTAATTTAACAAGGTTGGTTTCTTATTTTTATTTATTTTTCCTTTTTGGACTTTATATTCTGGGCTCCCCAAAAACTGCCAAGATATTCATATACCAAGTATACAGTTATAAAATTTGTATTTTCAATTAGTTCATACATTACATTTTGCATATACGTAATATACTAAAGATACTTTTCATTATAATTATAAATCTCTTTCATCATTGGGTAAATGATTATATTATTTATGATTATCTAACTATGATTATAGTTACTAGTGGTCGATTCCAAAAATTTTTATAGCATAGCTTGTGGTACTTTGCTTCTGCTGTGATCAAGTTATCTTCATAAATTACACGATTTTTTAAATTAATTCTCCTAAGGAATACTTTCGTTTCTCTACTATTTTTATGATATTGTCTTTAAATTCTAGTTTACTTGCATTACTGACCTTGTGTCGATAATTTCGAATTTTTGTCACCGCTGCTTCATCGGCTGTTTGGCGACAAAATAAACACTGTTTTTATGTCAAATACTTCATTCCTATTTTTATGAAGTGCACTGACTGATATTAATGGGAAAATTTCCGCTATTCATTTTATAGAAGTCTTTAAAGTTTTCAAACCTACACACTTAATTAACAAAATCACTATTCAATAGTGACTTCTCACAAATAAAACACAATCAGCTATTATATTTAAAATTGTATTACTGTCCCGTCGTCTGATCTTATAGAACACAAAAATAATGTTATATGTTGAAAGTCTAAAGAATACTGAAACTTTTGAAAATATCACACAATAATTTTAAGAGGAATAAGCCCTTGAAAAATATCAGGTACTTGAGGGTTTTTGGATTTTAAAAATCAATGAAAACATTTTTTTACCAAGAAACTGAAATATCACACGTATATGGTGTCGGTGTGTGCAATGAAGACTAAGCTACCTGAAGATATCGCCTACAGTGTTTAGCAAATGAACGACTAAGAAGGCGATGTCTCCGTTCGTATTACTCGAGCGTCAATTTTTTTCTCCCGTGGGCGATAACTCGAATCATACCCCATAAGAAAAAACCTATCTTTCTCGATTTAAGCAGTAGAATCGTGATTTCGTGTCAGAATATGCGCAATAATGAATTAAATAATAACATGAGATAAAGTTAAAAAGGTAATATCTCGAATCATATTACTCTTAGTCGAGCCCGTCGATATTATTTATTATTATATATTATAGCATATATATTTTATTATTTTTATTTGTTACCTCCAACGCCACTGTATTTCTTATACTTATAAGTGTAAGAGTGGGGAGTGGGCGTGTGTTTTATAACAACAAAAGACATTGGCGTTGTGACTCTATTTATTTTTATTAGTCTAAGACTTCAAAGCAGTGTTTTACACTGTTTAAGTGCGATCCGAAGAAGTTTGTGCATCTTTTTGTAACCGTCGACAAAACATGGATCCACTGGTACACACCAGATACCAAAGAATAGTCGAAACAGTGGACTTTACTCGGCGAACATGCTTCGAAGAAGGCGAGGACTGCTTCATCGGCCGGAATGGTGATGGCCACCGTTTTCTGGAATGCATTAGGTGTGATTTACATAGACTATCTGGATAAAGGATAAAATGTCACAGGAGTGTACTATACCGAATTATTGGGGCGATTCGATGCCGAATTGAAGAAAAAGCGGCCCCATTTGGCAAAAAAAAGTGATCTTTCACCACGACAACGCCAAATTGGTCGAATTGGGCGATGAAATTCTGCCTAATCTACCTTTTTCTCCAGATTTGGTCCGGTGCGACGTTTTTTAATTTCCAAACATAAAGAAGTCACTCCCCGGGAAAACATTCGAGTCAAATGAGGTGGTCATCGCCGCCATAGAGGCCTATTTTTCCGATGGAATTGAAAAACTAGAACATCGCTGGCTGAAGTGTATTGATATTAAAGGAGACAATGTTGAGAAATAAATTTAAGCTTTTGAAAAAAAAAGGTTTTTCTTTTGTAGGCTAAGTACTTGTCAGACTTGTCGTATATCTATATTTGAGGTTAACCCCTCCTTCAAATATAAACATCAGGTCCATCGGAATTTAAGTTGAATTGGCAGTAAGCTACCCAACTCAAGAGTTATCGGTTCATTTTTGTGCAATCAATTGGTTTGTACTATAGTTATTGCATTAAAATGCAGCACATGTTGAGATTTCACTCTCGAGTTCGGTAGCTCACTCTATGAAGAAACTGGCCCCAAGATGTCCTTTTTCGAAGTTTTTGTGGTTAATTCCTCCTGTCCTGTTAAATTTAAAAGTAATCTTCGTGTTTCTGGCTTTTTATTATATTTACTGTCCATATATGTAAGTATGTAGTTGAAACCAAATAAGATGTTGTGAATCATTACGAGTGAGCACACAGTTTATTATTATTAATGTTTATTGTTTGGTGCTAAACGTTAAATTTAAGTTTCCCAGTGAATAAGCTCTATAAATCAATCAGAATAATATTAAACAACTTTGACTACACTAATAAAACACCAACATTTTATGACAATTTAGACACGGATGTTATATTTATAATCTAATGTGGCTTGCGTCAGTTTACCCTTGGGTTAGATTATTTATTGGAGAGAATGTAGGTAGCTTATTGACTAACCTTTAACTTAAAAACTATTTTGAAACTCTCGGCCGTTGTATTATTTTGAAACCAATAAATAGGAAATGCATTTTAGAATGATTCTTCCAAAGAATGAGGTAATATCGATTTGCCTAAAATAGGCATAAATAATAATAGTGGAGCTTAAAGTTTCTGCTCACCGTTGAACGCAGTCGATAAATTTCAGATTTGATCGTCAACATTGACAAATTTCTTCGTATACAAAATATGTATAACTTAATTTCATTTCGGTTTCCTTAACAGAGTAATAAAGTATAGAGCGTTTCTCTGCCATTAAATTTTATATGTTCTTCAGCATCGGCACTTTGGCACGATTTCTCTAATTATATTTACCCAACAATCTCGGGTATTATGATTATTATGTTTTGAATATGACTGTAGGCCTCGAAAGTAACTCAGCATTTACTTTACAATCTATTGTTCATTTTATTATCATTATTTTGTCATTTCGAAATGTGGAAGTGTAGGTATAATAAACTTACCAATGGCTTTTGACTTACCTACTGCTTCTTTATTACCTTTGCCATTTAAATCTTTGGCCAGTATTATTCATACTATATCTTATACTCACCAAAGTAATTTTTATAGAATTCATATCAATGAATTTTTCTATCAAGCAGCCTCCTATAATTTATACATACTTACTCAGATTTTTACTCAATAAACTTACCTTTTATCCATTTTAAACTTATAAACTCATAATAGGGCTTGGAATAAAACATTTTTTACACATTTAAAACCATTTATTCCATTAATCATTTTGCATACGACAATTTTTAAAAACAATCAATATGACCGTTTTAAATAATAATACAAAATAATATTTTCTTCACGCTTAAATAATATCATACATTAAATGAAACAAAAAAATGTAAAATGGTGTGTCAACGAATTTTAACAAAAAATAAATAATTATACAATACATAAATAGATAGATAATATTTAATTTTGCATTTTTGCTTTCTATGTATAATCTTGGGATTTTCACCTGTCGCTCTGTTCTCTTATGCCTTTTTTATATATTTGCTTATCTTCGTTTTTTTTTCAAGTCACATATATTTTCCAATCGCAATTAACAAAAAAAATAAAAGTTAAAATTTAAATAACCCTTATTTTAACATTGATCACAATAGAATTATTATATTTTATCAATTTCTTTTTTAAATCAGTGGAATCGATAATTCGATGTCATTCACTTTTATTCAGATTATTATTTATG
>JAGTTH010006191.1:0-22942 GCA_022606485.1 Agraylea sexmaculata | reverse complement strand
ATATATATGTATAACTATAACGTATTATTGGCACGTCATAAAGTAACCTGTATGGAATATTTTGTACAGCAAATATTATAAAATGATATTTTTCGAACATAGTTGCGTCAATGATATTCTGACAGGCTTTTAATAATTCCTAGACTAGAAAATAAGTGTCCGTATATTTATAGGATTAAAGTATAAAAAAGTATGGCATATGACGTGCTAGCGGTCGATTAGGTAAGTAATGCGGCTCTGTACTTGACAAGTGCCATTTTTCAGGAGGGATTTCCTCAGCTAGCCTCTCAGGGTTACTTGATCTGAACCTCCTTTCCAGGAAAAAATAATCATAACTTTATTTTTTCATCTAAGTCTACAGATTGTAATGTACAGAGTGGGTTTTTTTCACTGCGATTATAATCCGATTGGATAGTCACTCGATCATGAAATCAATTTGGTGCTATAGTTCTATATAATAACACTTATTTTTTTAGTCATATTTTTTACTTTTTTAACGTGTTTTTGTAATATTAGTTGTAGACTTGTTATCCTGCATTCAAGGTGGTTTCCCAAGCCACCAAATAGAAACGATTCCTTCAGATCTAGTTGGCCAAACTAAATATACAAAAGCAACAATAGACGGTGACCATAATAAGGTTCGAATTTTAAATCCATATTCGATGGGTTATTAACACTAAAACAAATCTACAAAAGAATTAAAAAAATATGCAGATTTACCCTTGAATAATCATAACTAATTGAAATCCAAATTGTATATTGAGGGTATACTGCCACAATGCATTATGTCATATTTCATTGTTTTGAGATAATAACGAAGTCGTGAAAAAAAAGTCACAGTCTTAACAGAACTATAAATTTATGGTATATATTTGAATAATTTACAATGTGGTATAAGTCAATGACTTCTTTTATCTTTCCAAATATAACACATTTATAAAAAATACCTCTTTTTTAACTACCAGAACTAACAAACAGAAATTAAAAATATAATTTGACTTAGTTAATTTTTTTTCTCCCGAAATATTGATGATACGACTTAGTGCGTTTTGTCTGTAGATAAAGTAATAAAAAACATATAAAAATGGAACCCTAACTCAAAATCATCAAAAGATGAATTATTCCCTCGATATATACATGATAGACTTAAAATAACTGAGAATATTTATTTTTATATTAATTATAATTATCTAGGGTATCGCAACTTTAAGCGAAAAAAAAAATTATATAAATATATTTTTTATTAATTAAAAATAATTAAATGTATCAATTACGTATTTAAAAAATGCACACATGCGACAATCACTACTGAGTACTTCACAGAAACAGAAACAACCGATTCCAAGATGGTGGCCCAAACTCGATTCCAAAAGCACTATTTATTTTACAGTAAAAAATTTCTTTAAATTATTGGAATTCCACCAAGAAGTCATCACTATCAAAAATTCACTATTATTTTGCATTTTTATGTCCACTCTTTATATATCAGAAGTTAAACAGAAATATTAAATGAAAGCCAAACACCAAAATTTTTAATAATATATTACAACAAAGAAACAAGAGTTTATATATATATATATATATATAGAGTATATATATATATATATATAGTATATATATATATATATATATATATATATATATATATATATATATATATTTATATATATTATTCATACCCTAAAAAGTTTCTTGAATACGATACAATTTTGTATCGTATTCGATAGCTATTATTTTTTGTTAATATCTAGTATGGCAGGGGAATAGAATTAGTGTGACAGGAAAACAATTTTAGTATGGTACAAGAAACGTGGGGTTGGACAGCAGCTTCATCCCCCTGAGCCTTATTTCACTTAGGGGGATGATTAATTGTACCAGGGACAAGAATACACCCACATGCTTTCCAAACCAAAACCAATGATAATTAACGTAAAAGCCAACTGGTTAAATCTTAAAGTTGTCACATTAATCGCAACTGTACTGCGAATATATCATCCTTGACATCTTACTAAATGTATTATTTTTTATTTGAATATATTAAGATAATTTATCTATTCAGCCTATTGAAATTCACTTTTGTTGGAAATGTTAGGTATTTTATAGAGATATTGAGGTTTCCAAGTGCAATATCCTTTCGCTCCCACTGCGTTCTTCAAATTTATGATACGTTTTCATACCGCAGATTGCATTCAACGCTTCCCCATCCAATTTTCAGCTCAAATATCACTTAATCAATTTTATAATATTAAAAAAAACATATTTTTTGACTTTTCAAGTATGATATGAGCATAGCTAGTCCAATAGGCTGAACATATTATATTGGAGTACTGCAAGCAACACATTATTAATATTTTTTATTAATCTATAATAATTCTCTGATATTAATAGATACCATACATCAGATTTTATATGAATTGGTTAAATTAGAATCCTGAATATGCTTGAAATCGAAAAATCTACGTAAAGGGAGAAAATTTCAAAGACTACAAATATTATGGTAATGGGTTCGATTTCTACTCGATTTAAAAAAAATCGATCATCTAATATTATTCATATAAGGAAATAATATAAATGAAATTTCTTTTACCTGGATTGTAAGAAGAAATAGTTAAATTGAATAGTCACTGGCTAAAATAAAAAATTAATATTTTATATTGAACATAGCACTTACTTAATAGTAAAGCGCTAGGTATCGCGAAAACAATTATTTTTTTGACCCTATTTTAAAAAAAAATTAATAATAAAAAATAATAAGTATCTTCTAAGGTAATGCTATTTTTATTTCTGATAAATATGGACCGAGAGTGATTTGTCATTATTATTGATTTATTGTTAATACTAATAGACGTACAAAACTATTTATCTATATATGAATACATAATTTTTCTTCGATACTCTACATGCGTTTCAAATAATCTCAATTATTAAATGTCCACCTAGTATAATAAAATTGTAACCGGTGCAATGTTCAATATAAGAATGTGTTATATTAAAGAAGCAGGGACGAGTTACCCTCTTATTAAAAAGTTTCTGACGTCCATACCTCCAATAATAACCTCACTTATATTCAGTATTTGGTAGATCACAATATTATAACCAAAATTGACCTGTACGTTTAGAGCTTAAACTTAAAGTAAAGTGGTGTAATTAAAATATAGTGAGCTGTGTATGGACGTCGCGACGCTTGGGTAAGGATTATGGCGTCTCTACACAAAGGCATGGTTATATAAATGGTAAAATGAATAGCGCCTTTGAGAGAAACTCATATATAAGGTATTTATATTCCACAGGCCATGGCATATAAAGAAGCCTCAAAAATCAGCCTAAACTCAATAGAGGCGTCCTTCTTTGAATACATTATGATCGAATGTCGTCTCTTGGGACTGACCATCACACTTTCAAATACTTTATCGATATCTATCATCCCAGTTATACAATTTTTATTCATTCTTTAAGATGTGTTTCTTATCAAATGCAGAACTAAGCTACTATTTTATTTTAAAACATATTACAACCTTAATTATTTATTTAATTAATTATTATTTATTCAATCATTGTAAATGCAAATCACGGAATATTGGGGAAAAAGAAATCTGTCTCATTCATATCACATATCTGTGATTTTTCCGTTTTACTATATATTTTCTATATAATTTGGAGTATTTTTTCATAAAATAGAATCCCTTGCAGTGGTTCCTAAGTTAACGTGATCCGAATAATGCAGAAGGACAACTTTGAGGTCTAATCTTCTCCAATAACCTTTCGGATTATTCTCTTGAAAGCCAAAAAATACTCCTTTTTAATAAGAGAGTCATAATCTATCGTTCTCTTATAAGATTTTTTTTATTAAATTTTAAAATAAATTATTAAGTTATTTAATGTTCGTTTTGATAATGCACATTAACGAATGTAATTAAAATATGCCACAACTTTTGAATATTATAAATCTAAATATATTATGTAGTTAATTGAACCTGATTATACTTAAAATTACATTATTTTATCAGATACTGGGAAATTTCTACTGGTGTAAACTGTGAGTAGCCTTTAATTCATCCCCCCTAAAATTTTAATACTATGGTATTAGCATAAAATTTTATTGGTCTGTTTTTTATTATTTGTATTTTTTTTAAATTCTCTATAAAGATAGTTTTTAAGAAGAATTTTGGTAGGTTGGATGACTTTTCCAAGTGGACGAACAGAAGCTATAGACAATTAATATGTATTAAGCATACTTGTTGATGATAATTTTTATGTGACATTTATGAATATACAAAATGTGTCCATCAACCAATCGATATTGTATATATTAGTTAATTTTAGCGCATACTCTCCAAGATTGGTTATCGCCAGTACTATTTTACCTTGATATTCCATTTAAATCTATTTATCGTTATAAAAAGGCGGGTTATATTTGTGGTGGCTAATGTGGATGTCCTTTTATAGAATAGACATTTCGACAAGCCGTCTTTCAGGGGGAAATGGATGCATTTATTCAGAGGGAAAAGTTTATTCGGCAGTGTGATCCCCCGGCGACAAATAACTTTGTTCGAGTGTGTGACTCGTTTTCGATGAAAAATTCATGAAAACACAGCCTTCTATACGATATATAAATGTAGTAGAGTCTGACTGACATGTTTTAGGGTTAACAAAGCCTGTTACTTTTCTATATTATGTGCAAGTCATGTGTTTATCATTATTGTTATCGTGATGGCTGGTGACCTCTTTCCTTAATATTCGCACCTCACCTTTCAACCTCTCCTTCTTTAGGACATCTCTATAGGATTTCACCTTTTCTGTACACACTGTTAAATTGCATTATATAACATAAAAACCAACCTACAAAAAATCTGTTATTGAGTTGAACGTATATTCTTATAAATGATCTTGATTAATCGTAACCCAAGTTGTATCTACATCGTCAGTCATATATTGTAATTATAGTATTTCCATGAAAACTATTAATTTGTAGATAAGTTCTTGTGTTAATAACTCATCTTTAACTCTTCAAACAAACGTTTATCAATAAATATTGTGGATATTCCGTTCAATTATTAGACAAGCTTACTTTTTGTTCAAATTAGTAAAGTTTTTGATATTGAAATTGAAATAATCATGAATTACCTTGTTATATCAATCACCTGGTTTAGGAATTGAACCTATATCTTCTGTATAATACAACTGAGAGTTAATTTTTAATCGTTACACTATACCGAGATAATATATATTTTCAGTATTATTTCAATTGAATACACTTTAATTCTATACATACATATCTAATTTATCTATGGGTTAAAAAAACTTGTTGTTAGTCTATAAATTACAGTTTGAAAAAGTTTACAATTTTATAAATTTTTATTTAATTTGTCCAGAACAAAGCGGTATTTTTTTCCTTTTCTTATTATTTTAATTATAATACTACTGCATTTATTACTCTGTCAATTTGTTTTATTTCATACTTTCTTTTATTTGGTAATTATTTAATTATATTAAGTAATGTTATCTTATCCCTATCATAATGTTATTATTATATATTGCTACTGGCTAAGACGATAAAAGGTGTAAATATAAGAAATAAGTCAAATATCAACTTGATTTAGTGAAAAATAAATGACATACATCAAGTATCCACCAAAATATTTCTATAGGTTCTATTGATTTAAAAATTAAATAATAGTACAAACTTCACACTTTTGTGTATTCGTTTTGTTTGAAAATAATTAAGTCTGTATAGTGATTCGTTTTACTTTTAAATAAATATTGAATTTCCTTACGTGCTTCACTCTTCTCAGAGATTTGTAGAGGTTTCTCCCCATAGTTATGGAATTCTTATATTAAGTCTTTATTTTTAAGTGTTATTATAATAATATTAGAAACGCACGATGTGTGGTCATGGAAAGTGTAAAAAAGAGAAACATTGACCTCGTGTGGTCACTTTCAATAGTTACAGGAACAATGTGTTCAACGGCACGCGATCGCACAGTTGTGTTTTACGTGTATTTATTAATAATATTTGTAGTTATTAGTCGTATTAAATCATTCTTGTCCGCTCTGGTTCATATCCCGCCACTCGTTTTCAAATCGGCACAATTCCGAATGGAAGGCGTCAGTGTGGAAAATATGCGCAAAAGCGAAACCCATACTCCATAAACTCGCACCGAATATGCGAGTAATCAATAGTATTTGTATCGGAATGCACTATATTTTAAAAATATTTCTTTTCATGCTTTGATTATTGATAGCAATATGAGTACAGTTCCTGTTTTGTATAATTCTATTAGCCGATCAATTTCCTGAAACGGTCCATCTCCAATACGCTTCATTTCATGAAACATGCAATGCATTTAAAACATAAGTGGATCATATTTATTTTTTATTTCCTTTTCATAATACAAGATGCTTTAAATGTTTTTATCACTTTCACTCAATATATGAATATGCCATATACCAGCTTAATTATTCATGATTGGGTTTTTTACTGCACGGAAAAATTATTACATTATCCTAGTTTTTAATTAAATCAATAGATAGAAGTGTCATGCGTATTGTTTTTATATATGTAACATGTACAGCACTACTACATGCGCATATTATACATCTATTTCATACATACGCGGGCTGTGACCTGCAAAGCTATAGTCCCTTATATTGAACACATTAGATAATCCGACAACTCGAGAACAAGAAGATTTTAAAAAAAAACATCCAAAATTATCATGTACATTGTTTATATAGTGCATTTTTTTCAATGTACTTTACTATATTAAATGAAAGATGGTGTAATGTTATTAGAACGATCGCTAAGTGACAGATAAACAGTACGAGCCGTAAAAGCAGCGCCCCAAGCGGCTGTCATACGAAACCTTTGGTGACAAATTCATCTTTGTTTCATGTTTTTGATATCTTTTAAAGTATTATAGGCACCTCTATACATTTAATTTTTTTTTCGGTTCTCCTCTGAAAATTATTTAATTGTGTCTTCTGAGTGATTGTAATAAGGTTCTAGTAGAATCAAAGAATAAAACAAGGGATGCATGTAAGAATATAATGAGTGTCACAATAGACCGGGCCAACTTCTTAAAGGAGTAGTGCAACACGTGTATACCTTTATTTATTTAAAATTGAATTTTCCGATAATATCTCTCAGTAATTTTATCATCTCTTAACGTATTATTGGCACGTCTTCCCGAATATAAATCTCAGTAATTTTCATCAGCTCTCTTTCAATTACCTTGAAAGGAATATTCAGGATTGTCGGGGCGACTTTGTCGAATTGAAAAATGACTAAACAAGACGAGGACTTAAAGTCTAAAAGAGACCATCAATCAATGAGATTTATAAACTCCCTCATCGGATATGACACCAAAGCCTTGCAATACAACAGTGACTAGAAATAGTCATCAATCATCCCCGTATGTGTTTCTGGTTGACAATACACTATTTTCCATTAATTTATAATTATCATCACACAAGTACATCTTGCAGATTTTGATTTGATTAAACAACAGTAATACAGCGAAGAAATTCACAAATTGGCGAAGATTTACGTAAGGTCATCAAATATAGCGAAGGATCCTCTCCTAAGAGGATTATCTCCGGGACAAGGATTGTTGTTGAAGCAATATCATGAAGATGAGACTACAAATTTGTGCCTATTTGTTTAAGGGAATATCCGGGACCATATCTGACCGCCTATTTGGCATTGATAATTTAAGGGCGAGGGTCTGATCCTTGCCAGATTGAGGGCACTGACAAAATATCATACAACGATAACTTATGTGACACGTACCATGAATAATTGAACTCATTACATAGGATAAGATTCCTTATAAAAAATACTAATAAAATCACATCCAAATGAAATCTTACCCAATGCAATGGACAAGTTTAATTGAGGTTTATTTAATAGCCTAAAGTGGATCTTGACTTGTTAAGCTGCAATAAAATTTTATATAGGGGCCGAAAAGCGTAGTTTCTTCACATGCGACTAATTGAGAGCAAGATTACTCAAAATACGGCATATAAAAAATATTTTTTTATTTTTCATATATTTTAAAGTAAAATTAAACTATTCCATTGTATTCCACTATATTTTGGAGACGTGTTAATTATTGGTGTGTTCACTATATTTTATTTATTTATATATGGCCCGATTACAGCTTTTTTAGTTTTTTGGACAACGTTTTAATTTATTGTATGATAAATAAAACTATATGAATATGAATATATATATATATATATATATATATATATATATATATATATATATATATATATATATATATATATATATTTGATCAAATATTTTTTTTACTTGAGCGGCATTTGAACCCATGACCACAGTATTTGTAGCCAAGCCCCTTATCCCATGGGGTAATTCGTTGGTTTTAGATAAATTAAAAAATTACTATTATTATTGACTAAATTTGATAGTAGGTATGTCGATTGTATTTTTGTTGAAAATAATAATATTTTTGAAATGCATGTTCATAATATGTTGGTAGATTGCAAACTCCCTTTTAATAGATCTAAAGCCAAAGTGAAAAATAGCCAGGGTCAGCCAATCAATCCTGATTAACAAGAGAATCAGCTTCTTTGATGTCAGATCGAGGGGATAAAAAACCTTTCATCCTGGAGCTTTTAAATAACTATAAAAGTGTAGACTAGTTTTTATCATAATCGATCTTTCGAGACACGAACATTCTTTTGACACGTCCAACTAATCAAGTAATGTTTTTCCTTTCGTCGACTTTTCGGGAAATTGTTGTTTGATCGTTATAATTAATATCACAAGTTGAAGCGTTTTGTTTTGTTTTTATTTTAATTGCTTTCTTTTTCAATGAGTCTACGTAATGTTAAATTTTACTTTGTATGCAGTACTGAAAATTCGGCAACTCTGTATTTTCCGAGTGGCCGATGCAGAGTTGGACTTTTACAACTTTTCCAGTAATAAAGAAATGAAACAAGTCTGTACAATAAAACGCAATTAACCCAGAGTTGGCCCAACCGTTATCATTTTCACCGACTTTAATTTTTCCCTCTTTTCGAAGTTTTGTCGTGAAAAAATCACCCTTTTTCTTCACTTTTCCATCGCCCAGGGCGACCACCGGAGTTTGTATTAAATTTGATTTAAATCGTATATTAAACCACAAACGCTAAATAATACGATAAGAATTTATCTTTGTATTATTTCATGCTCTATTTCGGAAAATCCCAGGCAAATATATAATATTTAACCTATTCTAATATTCTGGACTGTATGTAGAATAACAGAATCAGTCACCACGAGCAAAGCTTAAAATAAATTTTAACCACAGACATATTCACATGTATAATAAAATATCAGTTTGATTCTACTTTAGTTACCATTTATGTAGTGTATTGACATAAATTTAATAACTTACTTCAAAATGAATAATACTACTAATAATTTTCATCCCATATTTTATACTCAAACTCTTTTTATTTATTTAAAAAAATTGTAGGTATTTCAATTTGGGAAGAAGTTTACTTTCAAATAATACTTTCTTATCTGTTTGATAAAATCATGCTTTATTAAGTTTAAATTGATCAAATTATTAATTCAGTAAGTGAGCTAGTTATTTTAATAAAGTTCTTATTAGTTATTTTAAAAGAAAACTTTTAGATATTTATATTATATAGAACTTCATCAGTTATTCAATTCAATTTTGTAATACGTCGATTGAGGTATTCTTTTTAAATATTATTTATAAGATATCTGTTAATGCTGTCCTCAAATAACAAAAGATCGTAAATTCGTCTAACTGTCCTTTATTTTGAAGTCATTATTTAATTTAATTGTCATTTGACAAATTGCAAAGAAAATGTACGTTTTCTGCTTTTACTCGATTTGTGAAAAGGCTGTTTTTACGAAGATATTTTATTAAGAGGATTTATTTTTATACTCGAGCATTGAAATGAATTTAAAAATAAAAGATCCTCGAAACACCCCCGAGATATGCCATAAGATTCATAACATATTCAAATACGGCTAATATAGACGGAGACTAATTGGGTATATCCTTGGTTGCCAAGGGAACCATTTCATAAATATAATAAATTGTCTTCATCTTGAAAGGCATAGGATGTGAAAGAATATTTTATTTTGGTAATAAGTCAGTTCATAATTGTATAGAGAAAATGCATTTTTAAAAATCCGCCTGTCAACCCTGTATAAAGTATATTGGTGTTTTTTTTTGTATTTTATTGTCAGGGGTGGTGTTTCTGTTTTACGAAATCCGCAGGCAGAACTTATCGCGGTGGCGACTTTGAAAATTTAACGACACTTTGGCGTTCTCTTGACGCGATTGCCGAATTTTTCTTCTTCTCGTCTCAACACAATATATATATTTATATATATGTTTTTTTTCAGGTTTCGTTGAGAAAACTTAAAATGGCCACGTGCAAAGTTATGCCGATGAGAAATGCCCGTCTGGGAACAAAAGCTCGAGTGATTGCCTCGCATCACCTCTTAGATAAAACTTTCCTCCCCATTACCATTATCGTATCAAAAGTTTTTAAGTCAACTTATTAAAATTGATTTTTGAAGTTTTTTCTCACCAAGCATTCGCATGAAATTAAATTAAATTGGCAATATTATTTGCCATTGGTAGAATCATTGCTTTGTGCTGGCTTGGGAAACACCCCTAATATAAGTGTATTCTCGATACCACCAAATGCACTGTTTTTTATTTCTTCCCCAATAAATTCTTTATTAAAAATTGTCGAAAAAAAAAATTGCAATTATACATATCAGTTGTATATGTAGAGGGTATACTGCTAAAATGCCATATTTTGTCGATTTTGAGTTTGGGATGTATTTGTATATGTTTTTTATTACTTAGTATTTTAATATTTCGGGAGAATATAAATTTACATTTTTAGGTTCTGTTGGTAAAACAATAAGTATTTTTTATAATTATGTTACATTGGGAAAGATAAAAGAAGTTATTGTAAATTATTCAAATATATACTATCAATTTATAATTCTGTTGACTGTGACTTTTTTTTTCACTAATTCGCCATTATCTCAAAAATATGACATGGTGCATTTTGGCAGTATACCCTCGATATGTAGTATGTCCATAAATATCAGTTGGGAGAAAATAGTATTTTAAATAAAGTTTAATTTTAACTGTAGTTGTTATACGAATAAAAAAATTAAAAAGTAATACAGATACCCTTTTGAAAAAGCAAACTGATATTATAATCTAAGACAATTTTTAAACACATGACCTTGCAGTCAACAGTCGTCCTCTTAACCAATTTAAACCGACCTTCTTTATTCTCAACACAATGTACTTGAATAAAAAAATATGTTGACTTTACACAAGACGGAGAATAAATTAATATGAGGTTATATTGCATTCATAAATCTCTTTCGCCTTTAAAGAGGTCTTTAGAGGTAAACAATTTGTCTTTTAGTGGAACTTTGCTGTCATATCTTGAAGAAGAGTTGTAAAAATGACGTCAGTTAAGTTTATCCTTAACCGTAAATCATGTCACCCCATAAAGAAAAGGGGTTGCTTTATCTCTCCAAACCACCCCTTAAATACTTCAACATTTCAATTTCATTTTCATCGCGCCCTTCAAGTGTCAACTTTGATTATTGGATTGAATTTTTAAACAACGATACTTGAGAAAAATATAGTATATTTTATATAAATTCAAACTAAAAGCAATCAGACAAGTAAAAAAAGGTTGGTTATTACGACTGGGAGATCGGGTATAATATTAATAAAATCCCAATCGATCGTCTTGATCCAGGTTTACTCTAATTTACTGGTTTGTAAGGTAAATACTAAGACCACCGACAGAAAATCAACACGTTGTTGTGTTTAAAAAACCCACTCAAAAAAAAATCCTTGTAAATAAATAAATAAATATCATTAAAAAATCAATATATGTATATTATCATTGTGTAAAATATAAAAGTCTACATATTTTAAATGTTTTAAAAGATGAAATACTGAGGATCTCATAATTCATTAGAGAAATTTAAAAAAATATTGATAAACAATAAATTTGAATTTCTCTTGATTTAGGTTTACTCTGATTTCCTGTATTATAAGTTAAATACTGATTATTAAGTCGGTGACCTGTGTAACTAGTAATAGTTAAGATCACCGACAGACGATTTACTCCTTGTTCATATTTAAGGTAAAATCCGAATACAATTAAACCTATTTTATATAGTACATTTGCGATTAATTGAGACCAAAACACGACAGAGACGGAATTGATTAAGAGAGTATAGCATGTTGATAAAATTTAGATATGAAAGGTTTTTTCTTCCTGTTGTCGTGTTTTTTATTATATAAATATGTATATTGTTCCCCAAATGTAAACAAATTAAATATTTGTACAAATCATCAATATTTTTTAATATAATATAACAGTATTAATTTAAAATAATTCAACAAAACAGTAAATTAAGATTGTTTGTTTTGAATCTTGTAAATTACATGAAGTCTCGAGTGAAACATCAAAACAGAGTGGATATTTTACCTCGTCCGTTTTTTACCTGTCACTTTACTTTATCCACGTTGTTTCTTATATGTAATATTTTATACACGGTTAGCAGGGTTGTATATTAATACGGTAAAGGGTAGACAGATCCCTGTGTAGCAAGGTTTGTCATTTAATAAACGTGGTGTTGTCAAGATATATAATATGTACTACAATATAAAGGACGTCCTTCCACATTTGACTAATCTGCAACTCCGCCAAAACTTTCATAAACCGACACACGTCATCGTTATATTACCATTTGATTATGTGTAGCTCAGATTTAATTAAATTAATAATACTCTGTTTTCTGTCAAGGATACTTTTATGTATCTAAAAGGAATTTTTATTATACGGATGAATTTTAGGATTTTTTATTAAAAATTCCTTATCGGTAAAATATTGGGATTAAAAAAAATAATAATAACAGTAAGAAAGTATATTTTAATTATTTAATAAGAGCAGAAATCTATAAGATAGAATACTATAATTTAATTTATAAAAAAATCTAAAATATGAAGTCGAATATTTTTTATATGTATTACAATAAAACAATTTCTGTATTTAATTACATAGATTTAATAATACAATACATCTTGTGAATTAGATTTAGTGTATAGAGTATATAAATACATATTTTTACCTGTAACTAAATTGAGATTTTTAATAACACTTTTATTTTGCGAGATACCTAATATTAAATAATAAAAAGTATGGGGAAAAAAATAAAAACCAATAATTATAAGTATGTATTTGGTTGAATGGTTTTGATTGAATTCTCATCCATCTTTTTATTATCTACTTGTAGAATTTCATCTACTTTTTTATGTAGATATTTATTCAATTTTACTGATGTATAATCACTTTCAGAAAAATGATTTTTTATTGTAATTACTTGTATCAAATATTATGATAGTAATTAATAATTAAATATTAAATATATTTTTATGGTAATTTCCACAATATATTGTCCAAAGTATGAAAATTAAACTCTACCCAGAAATCAACACAATCAACAAATGAAATTTTTATTCATGTATAATTATTGATTATAGTATTATTTATAATTTATTTGTATCTACATCATTTTCTTGATCATTGTATAAACTTACTGTTTGTGATCAATTTATGCTTACGATGATTAATGTGTATTTAATTGTCTTGTTTCAGAAAAACGGGCAGATTGGATATTTTCAACTTGAATAGGATATTCGAGTAAGTTTTTTTATATTTGTGTATCATTTAATTTATTTCAAGTCAGCAACTCCCAGTAGGGCAATGTGGCTATTTTCAGTAGCAATTATGATCTGTTGGGAATTCACCGTAAATCTAGTACGTGACTGTGTAAGTCGAGACTACCTGAAAAAAGCTGAAAGCTCACAGAAGCTGAAAATGCGTCGTCACTTCAATTCAATGCAATATGAAATGTTCTTGCTGACGCATTTTATACCAACTGCTCTCTTTTGATTCTGCTGCATCATAAATCCTTACATTGTTTAAGTAAATCTTACAAAGTAGTCCTTCATGTCTTTTATTCATTTTAAAATAATTAAATCTAAGGAATGGTACATTAAATGTAACACAACCACAACTTCATTTATGCTCCAAGTCGGCTAGTTAAACTTTTCAATATTTTATTATTATTTTAAAAAGTTTGAGAATCTTACGTATTTACTTATTAGGTGATTGACCGCCTGATTAACATTTGTAAATAAAGTACGGTACAGCGTAATTTCAACCAAAATCCACTACGCACATTGCAAGTAAATAACAATACCTTGTTGACGTATTCGAATTTGAGCTTTAACCAATGCGGTGATATCATAAAGTGAACTCATACTTCTTTATAGTAAATATTAATAAAACCGAAGATTCTCAAGCTGTCATTATAAATTATTTTATTATTATTACATTTTTTATACGAAAAAAATTGAGGACCCCTTTAGTATATTTTTTTATAATCGTACTGGCATTACATAATCAGGATAAAAATATTTTAGTTTCAATTAAAAACAAGTTGTATATTGAATTTTATTTATCAAACATATTAAGAGTGTCTTATTTATTTATATTTAATATATTCATAAAAAAATGTGGGCGTATGGGAAAATTATTCATACTATGCGTGTCATGTGTTTGCTTTGTTATTGTAAAATTTTACCATGTCTGTGTTTTCATGGATTTTAATTGATCATCAAATATTTGAACACGTCGTTATATCCTTACTTTTATTGTATAAATATATGTTTTCAACCTATTAATTCAGTAGGAATATTACTCTTTGTTTTTGTTATGTTGTTAGAGGTCTCTCGTAGTATAAAATTATATACAATTTGACATAAATGAATCAATATTATTATAAAAGAAGAGAAGCATTGGTCATTGTATGTGGATGAGTGGTTGGTTGTATGGAGATGGTATATTAGCTTCGTATTCTGGCCAATTGCTTCACCGGACGCTGTCAATGGACTCGCTATTTGCTTCATACATTGTCAAGAACTATAAATTATAGAGACTTGAATAAATATACGCGTTTATTTAAAAAAAAAACAATAAAAAAGTGGTCCTTCAAGTATCGTAAAATTCAAATATGTGCATCTTATAGTAACTCAATGTGCATTGACCACTGCGTAGCTTCTAATTCACACGGTTAACTATTATATTTGAGCTTAAATATCTAAATATACTAAAAATTGGTTTGATTAAGAAATTGTATGGTAGAGAATGGATTTTTATTTATTAATTTTACGTCCCAAGAAGCATTTTGAGAGTTTTTTTTAGACACAACGCATTAATTAATTGCCTGTCGTTGATCTTACTAGTACAGGTCACCGACTTAATAATCAGTATTTACCTTACAAGACAGGAAATCAGTGTAAACCTGGATCAAGACAATTTTATTAATATTATTCCCGATCTCCCAGTCGTAATAGCCGATCAGATCAATTTATTTTTTTTACTTGAGCGGGATTTGAACCCATGACCACAGTATTTGTAGCCATGCGTCTTTTTACTCTGGTATTTTCATTATTAACCGCTTAAAAAGTTTTTATTTATAACGAAATCAAAATAAATCTAATAAAGAACATCATAATCATATTACGTATATTATATTTATATGGGTTAGTAGCACAAAAACGTATGTTCAAAATCACATTTCTAAGAAGAGAAGAAAATAAATATTTTTCAAATTGAAATAAAAATATATTTCTATTGTAATATATTATTAAATGACTTTATATTTTGGCGTAAATATAAAGGTTTATCTTTTACTTAATTCATATGCCATATTATCTTTTATTATTATTATTATATACCATAAGTTTTTTTGTATTAATTATTTATCTAACTACATTATGAATACAATTTACTTAAATTAAATATGCGATTAGCAAAGAAATCTAGTTAAAAACAGCGACGATCTTGTATGAATTGATTACATAGTCGTATTAAAATTTAATTATAGATAATATGGCGACTTGGCAACGAATTTGCGCACTTGGGTGAACTCTTTTCCACCAATTCTGCCACCTACAGCGCTTGTTTAGGAGCGACTTTAGCAAAGTGATCGTTTATATGCAAATATAAAAATACATTTAAAAAAAAAGTCAGGCAGAGGCTAATAAAGAGTTAAAGCTTCCCTAAGTGAACTAAAAAGAGAACTAACATAATATAATATTTTGTAAATATTTTTTGTGTTATTGGCCCATCGATTATATATACATAATAAAATACTATACATAATAAAATACTGATCTTGGGAGTTAACCAATATATAATATTCTTTAATCAGACTGCTGCCTTATAATATGTATTCTAGTATATCTCTCACAGTATTGATTTGAAGGGAGTCTCACTATTTTATGGTCGATTTAGTATGGCAAAGGGTATTCAAGGTATATAACGAGGCACGTCCTTAATAGACAGTCCATGCCAGATACTTTTAACTCCCCTGTGAGACATTTCTGATTTGGCGTCATCTCTTTATATATAATCCTGGATATCTTAACTATCCATACATAATTTCCTGCACTTTCACCACTATTCTTCTTGAATAAGTCTTAATATTCTTTATATTAAAGCAATTGAGTAATATATTATTATACAAAAAAGGAATTATTTTTTGATATCGAATGGTAGCTTTTTACCCAGTCGTTTGTTGGTTAAAACATCAATGATAAATTATTTATTAACCCCTTATTTATATTTTTTGCGCTCAGAGATGTGCCAGAATCATACGAATATTATAGTATAACTAGGGTAATTTTAATTGAAATTTTAAATCTGTTAATGTTTTTTTATGTTCTGCTTGTTTCTACTACGTGTTAAGGACGGTTATATTTTAGTTTTGATTTAATTTTTGCTTAAATCAAACTCAAAAGTGTATTTTATCGATTAGAAGAAATTTTTAGTAAAAAAGTATAAAAATGTGGAATTATTATGCATTATCAAATTAAATACATCAAAAAATATTATATTTATATATATATATATATATATATATATATAAAAGAGAGTATATATATATATATATATATATATATATATATATATATATATATTGCTTGGTTGATGATATAACATACTTTTATTTTTATTAGGAAAAGTGGCATTTTACCTATACATTTAATGAATAAACATTTTGAATGTAAACATCCCTCTTATATTTTAATTTTTCCCTATATTCCACATCAATATAATATTATGTAACCATAGTTAATATATTTTTTTTTACTATTACAGAGTTTATTATATTAAATTTTTTTGTATGAGTCGTGAACAACTTGCGCGGGTCTTTAAAAAGTGTCCTGGTTGCTTGTCTTTTTGGATTCAAATATTGGTAAGAGTAATGTATATTGCTTAATGTAATTTTTTTCTCTTGTACTTATTTGAATTTTAAATTTTAAAATATACCGTGGACCAAACATTCAATATTGTTGCGGTCTTAAATACCTCAAAGACATACCAAGCGAAGGATATTGGTTTTGAATTGTCACATTCTTGTCTCGTACATATTACTTTCGAAGAATTCAATTAGAAGACACGATTTGATATTTTAAACGCCAGCCTCGAGGCTAACAAGATCCCGAGGGAATCCCAACCGAACAAGTGCCTTTTATATATACACATATAAATAATACATCGAACCACACCCACATTGAAAAATATGTATAACGTTAAGAAAACATCACACCGTATGATAATATTGATTTTAATACGTCGAACCGAACATTGGATCTTACTTCAATAAAATATATGTATATAATTTGGTATCAAATATATTCACATTGCTTTCTCTACTAATTGAATAATTAATTTAATATCTCAACCATATATTTTTTTAAATTTATCTTTTTCTTTTGACTACTTTGTTATAATTTATTGATTAAATATATTATGTATATAACAATCAATATATATCTATAAAATTGGTTTCTTTTGCTCAATACAAGTGCAGACCTGAACTTATTTACCGCGAACGGCTGTAATTGGTTATATTTTAATTATATAATACATATAGGTCCCAAGAGGCTTTTTGAGGTTTTTTTCAAATTTTGGTTTTCCAAACACAACAACGTGTTAATTAATTGTCTTTCGGTGAACTTAACTATTAAAAGTTACACAGCTCACCGAATTAGTATTCACATTACAATACAGGATATCAGAGTTAACAGGATTAAGAGTTTATTAATTTTATTACCAATAAAAAAAAAAATAACTGAGGGGGTTTTGAACCCTTGAACACATTATATTTAGTGCGTGCCATATTACCTGAGCTATTAAAATGAAATTAATTATTTTAAGTGTTATTACCGATTTTTTTATATGAAATCAATTGAGAAAGCAAATAAGCAAATGGAAAAAAGAATATTTATTTATAAGCTCCATCTCAAAGTGTCTGATGAGTATTTTAGTAAAGCGGCAAGTTTTTTTATAATATAAAAGTTATTTGATATTCGCAGACAGAGCGGCTCTTAACATTTCAACCCCCCGTGCAAATTGAATTTTTCCTCCACCATTCTGGCAATAAAAATGGAATAATGAGTGAGTGTATATTAATATTCAGTAAAGTGTAGTCAAAAGTCTTTGACATAGTATGCACTTTTGGTCAAAGTGAACTTCACTGTACCACTTGTCTGTATTACACACAGGAAAAGTACATCACTTCAATTTTCATCACGGTGCAATTGCTTAAACGCCCTTTCTATGGAAAAATATTTCAACCCCCATACTATAGTGATTAATATTTACTCGTTATTAACAATTTGTAATGCGAGCACGTCTTGTGTGTTCATCCGCACACTTTACAGTATTGAGCTCATTCAGTGTGTACAGTAAACTAATTTAGAATACCAATCAATTGTAAACACATTCAATCAAGACATACAAATACGCAAACAAACGTTAGGTTTGTAATACATTATTATTATGATAAATAAACATATTTTATATATGTACGATATTAATAATTATTGTACACAAAATACTTTTAATAAAGATAAAGATTTTCCCTTCCTTTCATCAATATGTGTATGTCTAAATTTCAAAAAGCAAATGGGGGTAAATGAGCTACAAAACTCCCAATTTATATTTCAGATTAATTTGGTTTCATTTCATAGAGGTTTAAGTTATCGTTACTTATTAGCATTAATCATAGAATACAGATAGGCCCATATACCCCCCATTTGCTGTTCTATCCCTTAAATTATACTGTACAGTTTAATAAGTCAATGAGGAGTAATTTTAATAAAAAAAACTGTATTTTTTATCTAAATTATTTCTTGAATGAATTCTAAAGGAATTTTTTGGTTATGCTGTATTTTTTTCTTTTCTTTTATTTTATAACCAAAAAAATATTAATTTTAATTACAATGAAAAGAAACAAATGAATGAGGCTATACATATTTAAATTATATTTTTTTTTGGATAGTAACTATTGATAAAATATAATATTTTCTAACGTTTAAGATTTAAAGAATCATATAATTGTTGGCATAAACCATAGACAACATTTGGGCCCATTAACCCCCATTTGCTATTCTATACCTAACCTTGTACTGTCAAATTGTAAAATCTGTACAAATCTGTACTGTAAAATCATTAACATTTTATATATTTTAATTAGAACCCATGCTCTTTTATCACTGATAATTTTATATATTTATTATTATTATACACCTATTAGGAATAAAGAGGGTATTAATCAAATTTAAAAAGTGTCTCAAATACATAATTTTGAATTTCTGATACGACAATTTCATTTATTAAAATTCGCGATTGACTCGTTAAACTTAAATTATCTGTATGATTGATTAAAAAATCAACTGCATTGTGAATATATTGTGTGTTGATGACATGTTGTTACTAATATTATCACAGTTCAATAACCAAGCTTGTTGGACACCATTGACTTTGTGGCCAAATTAGCTTAATCAATCATCGGTCAATTGGAAATAGCATACAGTGTCGTGTATATTGATATTGATTATATTACACCCTCAAATAATCAACAATAATATAGTTGTTTAAAAAGCGTATTGATTTTTTCAATGCAGCTATGTTTATCCTCAGTAACCTTTCACTTCTAATATCGCATTCGATTAATTGGCAGGTAATGGCAGTTCAAATGCACGAATGCAAATATGTTATTTACTTGGTTTAACACTTGCGAAATTGTTTAGATATTTTTTTTGTCCCTTCATAGACACGCAATCGTGAGAATTATTTGTCAGTTGCGTGTAAAAGTCATTGTAATTGTGTCCGACGAGTGCTCGTTTAGCCCATTTTCCTTACTTCAAATGACTATGTTTTGTAGTAAATATTCCCCTTCAATTGCAAAAGAACCTCGTAATCATATCAAATGAAAAAATACATCATAAGAGGTCAGATGATAAATGGTATAATCATCAAATATTAATACAATTTGATACCTGAGCCTTATGCACATTAAAAATAATTTCGATGGTTTCATTGTTTTCACAATAATTAATTAATAACGTGCAGACATGTTTTTGCATATTTAGACACGAGGAACATTATATTGATATACAGAATACCATTTTAATACAATAATCAAATATTAATACATTTAAATATATGTTACCTAAACCTTTCATTAGAAGTATATACTTACGTTTTTTATTATAATTGATTCGATGGTTTCAATAAATTGTTTATCGTACGTAACTATATTTTCAGACCACTTGTGTGCTTTATTCACATTATATTATTGATTTTGGTTTGATTTAAAAGAGCTCTCGAATTTCATAAAATATTTAACCTTATATTTATAATAGGTTAGGTTATTTTTAAATCAGCCTTAACTGAACTTCAAACAAACAGCACGCAAGTACTTAATGAGAATTGTTATTTTAATTATAAGCACCTTGATGGACTTTTTTATTTAAACTATGTATATGCGATATGTTTACCCATTGCAGTTACATGAACTCATAGGCTACTCAATTAGTATTTACTTTACAATACAAAAAATCAGAGTAAACTTGTTGAGATCTTCCGATCTTCCAGTCGTAATGGTCGTATTTTTTCAGTAAGCAGTATATGAACCCATAACTACGATGTTTGTAGTTATTATGTGCCACTCTTTGTCCCATTATATTTGTAATTATACCATACACCTGGTGCGGGAATTGAACCCGCTCTGGTACTGGCCAAGTGCTCTTACCACTAAGCTAACAAAGCATATAGTACAGTATTTCGCTTCTCAAGATTACTTCTCATTTAAAACTTGACTACCGTAATAGCTCAAGGGATAAGGCGCGTAACTACAAATACTATGGTCTTAGGTTTAAATCCCGCTCAAGTAAAAAATAAAGAATTCATCGGTCATTAAATCCAGATCGATTGTCTTCATCCAGATTAACACCGATTTCCTGAACTGTAAGATAAATACTGAGGCGATCAGTTTGCGAATATAAGCAATGCTTGATTATCAGACATCTTGAGATGGGGCTTATAAATTAAAATGTTTTTTTCAATTTGCTTATTTGCTTTCTCGATTCTCAATAAAAAATTGATAGTTAAACTTAAAATAATTGATTAAACTTAATAGGTAAGGGGATAAGGCACGCACTAAATACACTGTGGTTAAGGGTTCAAAACCCGCTCAAGTAAAAAAGTGATTGATAATAATAAAACAGACCAATAATAAATAACCCCTATAAAGTATTTGAATAAACCATTATTTGATGATTTGATTATGAATTTTTGTGAATTACCAGCGTAATACCTCAGGGATAAGAAGCATGGCTACAAATACTATGGTCATGGGTTCAAATGCCACCCAAGACGAGAATTTTAAAATCGATTTGATCGGTTATTAGGACTGGGAGATCGGGAATAATATTAATAAAATCCCGATTGAACATCTTGATCCAGGTTTACTCTGATTTCCTGTATTGTAAGGTAAATACTGATAATTAAGTCGGTGACCTGTGTAACTAGTAATAGTTAAGTATACATTTTAAGCTAATGTGAAAATTTGGTTACCATTTAATTTTTATTTCACACAATTGTAGAATGCCAACAGATTGTTACTATTAGCTGGGATAAAAATGTGAAATAAATTATTGCATTTCTGTAATTAACTTCAAAATCTCCTGATTTCCTGGATTTTAAAGCAAACACTGAGGCGATTATTAAGTCCTTCTTAAAAAGACCCACGGGGAGTTAATAATAAATAATGAAAAAAAAACCACCTTAATTCCTATTTTTTTTATAATGCCTATTTGAATACATTAAAAACGCATTTAATAGACGGTAACCTATTTTAATTTAATTTATTATTCCAAACTCTAGATCTTATATAATAGTATTTATATGTTATTTGATGGGTTTATTTGTGGTCCTTATAGACGACAGTATAAAAGAGTATGTGATCATTCAATTCAGTTGCATTGTGTTGTATTAATTGAAATTTCTTTTGTCAGTGAATGATAAATAATTTCGCTGCGGTTGTGCATTACGAATATGCTTCAAATTGGATCTAACCACAAGTAATAACGTTAACAAATCACGACATTAGTTATACAAACAAATTATCTAATGTTGTTCATCTTGGAATGTGATTGTGTACTTTGTTGTGCGTGGGACAGCATTGGCCTTGCAACACCTCCATACAGGTGTAAACTCATTATTACTTTAATTTGCATATTGTCGTCAAATTAACGATTAAACAAGTTTTATTTAATGTCTGCCAATTCTTTTATTATTTTCTAAATATACCATAAATATATCATATTGTTTCCGGGTACAGTCCTCCTCACCCATTAGTAGTTAGTAGTAGTACAATTATAATTTAGTGTATTGCATACTGAACTAATAGGATTTGTTGCTAATTGTAAATTATTGGAATACATCGGATGTTTGCTAAGATAATAATATTATATATATA